>JAQFVV010006581.1:333233-461122 GCA_028023455.1 Epiperipatus broadwayi
AAAAGCGATGTTTCATTTTTCCCTTTTATAACAACTGAAGGGATTGAACGTGCGTCCTTCAATCTCTTCTCCCGCACCTCCGCACTAACATCTATCTGCCACATCGTAATAATCATAATAACTCACTGATTAATAATTTCCAAATTTTCCTTTTATATTAATGTGAAGGATTGAATTTACATTACGTCACCGATGCGATGGTCCTTTCGCTGCGGTCCGATTCCATAGGGATTTCTTCTTATTTGCTAACAGTTTTTATTGTTTTCTTATCTGACCGGTGTTTTTACATTTAAATGCTCTTCCGATCTGTTTACATTTAACTAATTAACAATCATTTCCATTTCTGATTAATTAACCTGTTTTCCAAATCAAAAATATATTTAAAGATAAATTTAAAGATATAATTTCATCTCCAAATCTTTTTAAAATTTAGTTTTAAAATACTTTTTCTTTAATAAAGTTTTATTTTAATAATTTTTCATTATCTGTGCGATTTAATTAATATATAAGAGTTTAAGATGATATTTAATTTCAATTTTTAATTCTTAAAGAAAATTTTTAAATGCGAACTTTTTAATTTACTTTCATGTTTAATAAATTTAAAAAAAAAAAAACAATGTAATGAACGTCTATGCTCGTTACAATATATATATATATATATATATATATAAGGGTTTGATTGATACTGTGTATGTATTACCATCTGAGATATTATTGATATGTTTAACATGACATTATTTTAATCCAGTTATAAAATCCTATAGCTTTACTTTATAATAATTTCATTTTTGTAGTGAATGCTTTCTTAAGCAAGGGTAATGTTTATATCTTTATAAATAATACAGATATAATGATGAATTAAAATCTAAATATTTTATACATAGTTTTATGAGTTGTTGTTTCCATGTTGTTATCTAGAATATTATAATAGGAAGTTAAACTTACATCTGAGAGGAATTTCACCTCTTGCTTAAATTTATAGCCCTCAGTGTATAGGTTACTGTGTTACTAGCTATTGGAATAAAGAATAGCTTGGTTGTTTTGGCAAAGTATCAGATTGTTGATCATACATGTGTTTGCCAAGTTTTTGTATTAATTTATATATTAGTAACATTCCAATGACATTATTGTTATTTTTATTTTTTCAATAAATTACTTTAATGATATTTTTTTTTATTTTATTACTCATTATTACTGGAAATATAAAATATAGAAATTTTATATGCCAATTAATGGATGTCCAAATGTAATTCATGCTGGGTAAACATGTCATTTATTTTAAGATTTATTATTAATTAGAAGTATAATTTATAGCTTTGCAACATTTTGTGTAATTGTAACTCTGCTAATAAACTTAACTTCTTTATTTAGTATTTTATTATTTTCTCAATTTTAAATTACAATTTGTTATTGGAAAGAAATCTAAATTTACTATCAATTGGTGCCTTGTAATAATGTTCATGGCTAAATGGCTTTGTAAGTAATCATTAAAAACTAGTCAACACTTAAACAATTCCAATATCATTAGCAATCAACAATTTCAAACTGTTCTCAAGGCAACTTCCATTTAACAATAAACATGGAATTCCTTTATAATTAAAAGGTCACCTTGGCAACAATTTGAAATTGTTGATTGTTAATGATATTGAAATTGTCTAAGTGTTGACTGGAATTTAATTATATATAAGATAATGATGGGAAGAAACATATTTAATTTATGGCATATATGTCAATCTTTTCAGAAAATTTATCAAATTAAAGACATTGAAGGTTGTTTTTTATATGGAAAGACTATCCGGTATATTGAAGTGAATATGTATGCTATGGATTTAGTAAGATCAAAATTATATTACATCATAGTATGATAAAGAATTTTATTAAATTAAATGAATACAGAATTTTAATTTTATTGTAAAATTATTGTATGCCAGTAAGACATCAATCATTGTATTACAGAAATGTGGAATGCAAAATCATAAACCTAATTACTTTGTTTTAATTTTATAAATCTCATATGATAAACAGAGCAAAACTCTCCATACAGTATTGCCACCTGTGCTAAACAGAGTAATCAATGGATGCCAGAAGGCTTGTGCATAAAATCCCTATCTAATGCCTACTCATCCAATATCCCCAGACTAGTTTCTGGCTTGTGGCCTTCATCAGTGAGGAGCTTTGGATCTGAGAGCACTGCATCTAGATCTTAGGATCTAATGCATCCCTCTAGCAACCACCATTTATCTCTACTTAACTACAAAACTATGAGAATGAAATTGAAAACACAAAAAATATTTTCAATCTAAGCTCAATAGCTCATATAGTCATATGGGTCTGAACTCAGTTCAGCACCTATACATTTTAGATCCTAAGATCTAGATGCAGTGCTCTCAGATCCAAAGCTCCTCACTGACGAAGGCCACAAGCCAGAAACTAGTCTGGGGATATTGGATGAGTAGGCATTAGATAGGGATTTTATGCACAAGCCTTCTGGCATCCATTGATTACTCTGTTTAGCACAGGTGGCAATACTGTATGGAGAGTTTTGCTCTGTTTATCAACAATTAATGTGCTAGTATAGGAAATGTGATCATGTGATGCTTAAATTTCATATGTAAATTATATCATCTATAATTGTACTGCCTCATTTAAAAATGATATAAAAAGCTTCAATACAGATCAATTTCATTTTATCATATTACAATTTTTTTCCATCCAACATTAGATCAATTTGCTCTGAAAAGGACACTAAGGAAAAATATATAATAATGCATGTGCAATTGCAAAGGATCTACTTTCTATCAACAAAAAAAAGATTTGTATGTGTATTGTCTGAAAAATGAAATATATAATTCACTTATTTACATGTTATATCTGAATTACATATTGCATCTTATCAATAATATAAGCACAGCTGTACTGTATAATTTTACTCAGCACTATGATTCTGGTAAAGTTTTGCCAAAAGCTAGCTCAATGTATTTATTAGTTTATGTTTACTACACCTTTTTATCAGAACTCAAAGGCAATGAGTGCATAATAATGATGTAGTTTTAGGAAAAGAGTTAATACTTTGAGAATTATAAATATAAAATGATGTAAAATAACTTTAAAATAATTGATATATACAAGTTTTTTTTATATTAAATGCTTTTATTTATGATGCACAAAAAAGCAAAATAAAGTATTGTTTCCTTAATAGCATTTATGATTTCTAGATTTAACTTGAAATAAAAACATGGATGTCCAGAAATTAATTAAGTCAGCCCCTAATGTTTTATAACAATGGATTGACCTCAATTACTTTCCAGACCTCTAATGCTTTTATTTCATGTTAAATCTAAAAACCTCAATTATACTAGATGAAATAGCTTTTTGTTTGCTTTTCAGTGCATCACAATAAAAACATTTAATGTAAAACGAATGTATTTCTATTTATTTTTAAATTTTAAATATTGGCACAGTAAAATATTTAAAACTATACTGTACATTAAATAGAATTGCCATGTATAGTTGATAATGTCAATAATAGTATTAATATAAATTACTATTATAATTTTTTAACACACTGGTGGTCAGAATGCAATGGATAATAATATTTCTTTAAAAAAAGGTAATTCTGCATATTTGTACCTAAATTTATAAGCTATCTCAACTAACTGTTCATAATAATGTAATACTATTATATGTATATGTGCTGACACATTCTCATAAGAAAATGTATAATTGAATAAAAATTACAATCAAAAATTTATTTATTAGCACATGAGATCTTATTAACATTTGAAGACCAGGTTGGATATTATAAATTACCTTTTTTAGAATATATATATATATATATATATAAAAATAAAATAGATATAAAAATATATATATATATATATATATATATATATATATAATTGTATTTTATTCTATTTTTATATTTTTTATTTACTTGGGTTACCTTCACTTGTTAACACTTGGCAGATTCTGCCTATTGAACTTTAATTTGCTTATTGTGTTTATTATACAATATTATGTATTTATTTATTTATTTATTTATTTTTCTGGTTTAATACAGTTTATTTTTGATAAAAAAAAAAAAAAAAGATATGTGCTTTCAAGGGAGTAAAGCTTTTCTATAAAATTAATTATACATCTTCCAAAAAAAGTTAAATATTAAATACATTCTTTAGATTATATATTAAATTTATTAATATTGATTAATTTAAATTTTAATTGTTTGATCTAATTATTAATTTTGTTAGGATATAAATAAATGCTATTATTTTAATTTTTTGAAAGAAAAGCATTTCTAATAGATGTCTATATTTTTTAATTGAATGTTAAAAAAATATAAAAAATGATAATTTTTAAAATTCATTTTATTATAGCAACATGTGTCCAGCCAGTCAGCATCTTTTGTCATTTTTTCAGCTACAATTCTGTTTCCTTTTATGTCATATGTTGAGTTCCAATGATAATAATGATGATGTTGCCCCCATATTATCCAGCAATATTAAACTTCATTAGGTTCTTTCTTACTATATAGGTATCCAAAATGTAGATGTTTTGATTTATTTAGCATAGTATTAGCACATGGTACAATGATTTTTTTTTGTTATTCATTAATCCATTCTTTATCTTGCAAATATTAACTAAGAAGACTCCATGTTCTTCATTTGCAAAATCTACTCACAGTTATTACTATTTATCCAATAAATTTGTAAAGCAGTAAGTTATCCATGTAATAAATATTGATCTCCCACAAGGCAAAAAAAAAAAAAAAAAGATCTATATTATTAATCAACAATGTGTTATTTTATTTTTTTAAAAAAATTGCTCATGAGATTTTTTTATACAATGAAAATAAAGTTTATTGTTCAATATGATAAAATAATTTTTTTTATTTTTTTTCTTAATTCAACTAAAACATGTTTTAAATTAAAATGCATATAATTTTTTTAATAAATTTTTGTTTTGTAATATTTCATTTACATTCTTTCTTTTTATTCATTTTGAGGTAGAATCTATTTTTGTTTATCTTTTCAATTATTTTAACTATTTCAATATTAACTAAATTAAACTTCATATAAACATATGATTCCTTATTGATTTCTTTATTTACGATTTAATATTATGTATGGACATGTGATGGACTCACAATTCTGTTTCTACTTACGATCTACCAGTAAAACACGATTTTAATTCACTGCTACTCGGATGGCGATGTAAAACAAAAAATAATAATTGAATTTTTATATAGTGTTTAAAGAATAAAAAAATAATATAAAAACTCTGTCAGATAATGAAAATTATTCTACACAAATAAAACGTGATGAACAGAGCACATGTGTATAGTGTATAAAGAATAAAATCTTTCTATTAACTATTATATACTTTTTGATAATTTCAAGCTTTAAAAAAATAAAATTAAAAATATTTATATCTTGTCTTATATTAGTTTTAAATCCGGACCTTTGATGTATTTTATTTAATATAAAACTCAATTTTGTATTTTTCTTTTTGCTACTACCATATTTGTTTTACAAAAATCTCCTAATAGTCAAGCGTTGATGGCCGAGTGGTTAGCGCAGCTGACTTATAAGCAGTTGTCCCGGGGTTCGCTTCCTGGCTAACACTTTGACACATTAAAAAAATTCTCCTAATACACATAATTAATGCTAACAATAAAGTTGCTTTGAATATTAATATTATTAAAAATATATGTAAAAAATATTATCATCATTAATAAAAAAAAATCGGATTTATTACCTTTTATTGAAATTTATGAACATTCTAAAAAAAAAAAATATGACCTTTGAATAGACCATCTTTGAAGACAAAAAATTGTTTTTACATATGATGCATATTACAGATAAATTTAACTACTGAAACTCGTTGTAAAATATGTTAGTGTTTGCAATAATTAATAATAAAAGTATAAAACACAATAAATAAAACACGTTTTTAATATTTTCTTTTATTTTAATGTATCTTAATACATGTAGTGATCAATGATATTTGTTTTTCATATCGTAAAATAAATTGTTAAAATATCAATAAAAAATCAACTACACAAATGTCAATGACAGAAAGGCACATGATATATCCCAAAGTTTTAAATAAATAAATACACATTTTAAAAATTAAATAGTATCATACAATGAGTAATAAGGGAATAACTTTAATCATGTGACCTCATTTTGAAAATAATTATAATTAAGCTAATGACTACATTACATGAAAAAACTATGTACAATGATAAATAATTTTCTATTATAAACATATTTTAAGAGTTCACAAAGCAATCACACTAAAAAAAGAAAAAATGCCAATAATATAGGCTACAAAAATACTGTATCTACAGATACAGTGAATAATAAAGCGTGACCAGAATGCCAAAGAAATACAAGTAGTTCTTTTTGAACAAAGGAATGGTTGTAACTTTTAATCACATACATACTTTTAGTTAAATTACTGTAATCAGTAAATAAACTAAATATAAGTAAAATAATTCACTTGCAATACAAATTCTGAAATAACTGAAACAAATTAAGTAGGAATTCTTTTTTTTAAATAATTATAATGAAATTTTTCTTTCTGAAGAAAAAAAACAGTTTTATCAGATTTTATATACTATGGATGTTTTTTTATATTATAAACTGACTATTATTTTTAAAAAAACTTTAATTAATAAAATATTTTATTTTATTATTAAGATTACTATTACTATAAAAATTACTACTACTACTACTACTACTACTACTACTACTACTACTACTACTACTACTACTACTACCACTACTACCACTACTACTATTACTACTACTACTACTATTACTACTACTACTACTACTACTACTACTACTACTACTAATAATAATAATAATAATAATAATAATAATAATAATAATAATAACAATAATAATAATAATAATAATAATAATAATAATAATAATAATAATAATAATAATAATAATAATAATAATAATAATAATAATAATAATAATAATAATAATAATAATAATAATAATAATAATAATAATAATAATAATAATAATAATAATAATAATTACTATTTAACTTTCTAATCATAAATTATTTCTCTCTACCAACTTCTGTAAAGGATGAGTTCGAATTATACAGATATAAAATAAATAAAAAGTTATTAACATTATTGTAATTGAGTTTTTTCAGTGACGATATGACTTGATAAAGGTTATTCTTAGAACTTTTTTAAATAAGGATTATAGTTATAGCTTTTCGAATAACTTTTCCCAATTCAAATTTTATATGAAAATTTTATCATATTGGAAGACATATTATTTATGTTTCTGTAAATTTGTTTTCATTTATAAATATATTATATATTTAATTAATTAACTTTTTTCTAACAAAAATGGATTTAATTTAACTTATCTCAGTAAGATACAACAATAAATAAATGATGAATGATGGAATCATATTCATTTTTGGACTAGTTTTGATATATTTATCAAGATAGTAAAACTATTTCTTCTGTAACTATAAAACATATATTTCTCATTTATCACATTCAAACTAATGAGTTAAATTACTCAAACATTTTAAGAATTTGAAAAGAACAATTTGTTTGCTTCTATTAAAAAATGTCAAAAATTTCATTTTACAAGGTCTTCCAAGCATAAACTAAATTAGATAAATATTTAATTTTTCTCTTGAATAAATAACGGATATCTATTTTTCAATGACTATCTTACATTTATTCTTCACTTATCTCAACAAATTAGAAATGACAAAATGATTTTTTTTAAAAATTACTATATGGTATAATTCACACACGCACACACATATATATATATTGCACACAAAATAGTTTAACCAGAAGTTGACAGAGATATTCTGACAACCTTCTAATTATAGATAGATAGATAGATAGATAGATAGATAGATAGATAGATAGATAGATAGATAGATAGATAGATAGATAGATAGATAGATAGATAGATAGATAGGTAGGTAGGTAGGTAGGTAGGTAGATAGATAGATAGATAGATAGATAGATAGATAGATAGATAGACAGATAGATACATAGACAGATAGATAGATAGATAGATAGATAGATAGATAGATAGATAGATAGATAGATAGATAGATAGATAGATAGATAGATAGATAGATAGATAGATAGATAGATAGATAGATAGATAGATAGATAGATAGAAAGTCATACAAACAGTTAATTGACAATCCATCAGGCCAAATCACTTTTTCTATAATAGCTTGTTTAAGTTTTAGTTGAAAAGAGGGATCCTCTTTTACTTCAATCCCAAGTTTTTATTTGGATTTGAATCAAAAATCTATTTTTATAGGTGTGATGATTTGAAAAAAAAAAAAAGCATATTTTTTCACATTCTGCATATAATATTGTTTAAAGTTTTCCAGGAAAATATATTGAATTAAATATTTTCACGGATTGTTATTATAAGAAATAATGGAAATGATAGATAATATTCCAATAAATAGAAAATAACCTGTAACCTTTGACATTACTAAGAAATTAGCAATTAATATTAATTGATAATCCTTGAAACCAAATCAGATTTTCTATTAAGCCTAAAATAACTTTTTTCAGATGTGATATTTTGGAGACTATTTCCATCATCTATGAATGAATGTTGAATGTATAGAAAATGCTAAACTTTATTCGACCTTTCCAAATACAAACAACTTGTTAGAAATAACACACAAATGGACAACACAGGTTAGTAATTGTACTAACTAACCCCTATTATTTTATATGTGTATTATTTTTAACAAATTGTTTGTATTTTAAACATTTAAATAAAGTTTAAAATTTTCTATACATTCAACATTAACTCATATGTAGATGATAAAAATAGTCCATCATATCTAATAATATATCACCATCACAAATATTCAGGCAAATAATAACTCTTTCATTTGACATTTTGTTGAAGTAAAATACAACCCCTTAAATAAAAATTCAAACAAAAGAGCTATCATAGGTTTAATGGAAAAACTTGTTTGACTTCAGAGATTATCAATTAGTAGTAATTGCTCTTTTCTTGGTAACATCAAAGATTACATTTTATTTTCTATTTACATGAATATTATCTCTCACATGCATTCTTATATTGGAACCCAAATGTTCAAGCTCCTTATAACTATCCACATTATGAACACATACATGTGAAAAAGATAAATGATATCCAATATATGCATTTTGTGCTAAACCAGCAGGTCCAGATTACCATTTTACATACATTTACTCAATCAGTGTTCAGTTTATGTTAAGGTAGAAATTCTTCAAACTTTAATGAACAAGTCTCAATCAATTCCATTCACCACTCCTTTAGCCATCTATATCATTAAAAATCCAAAGATAAAACTTTCAAAGTCCTTGATTATGCCAATGTTATTGGCATAAACATGTTGACATTAAATTATTCTCACTTTTTACATATAGGACTTTAATACGCCAATTTAAAAATACATAAAAGGAATGGACAAAATACAGACTGGATATACTAAACTTAATATAATCAGAATTTCAGGCTCTTTTCAACAATGCATTCTATTTTATACAACTAATACACATGACCACATATAAGCAAAAAAGTTAAATGATCTCCTACATATGTATTTTATGCTGAAACAGCACTTTTTAGTTTATCCAGAGTACCATCTCTCACACATGTGTACAATCAGTGCTCAGATTATATTATGATAGCAAATCTTCAGAGTTTAAGGGACAAGTTTCAATCTTCTCAATCATCCTACTATTCAGCCATCCATATAATTGAAAATCTGAAGATACCCATGTTGATTTTAAGTCAATCTGACCCTCCACATACAGGAACTTAAAATCTTTATATATATATATATATATATATATATATATATATATATATATATATATATAGATCTATATATATATATATATATATATATATAAGAGGAATGGGCAGAAAAGAGGTTAAATAGGTAATATTTAAAAGGTGTATATTATCTACACTAAATATTATGTAATTAGAATGTACTTGAAGACAGACTGGCAAACATTTTATAACTATCTAACTATATTATTTAACAAATACACATGACCACATAAATGTGAAAAAGCTAAATGATCTCAAATATACATTATTTATCATGAACCAGCATTCATCAGATGGTCTATGAAAAAGATAAATGATCTCCAATATACATATATCATGCTAAACTGCACTTTGCAGGTAGATTATATGGAATCAAATAATCAATTCTGGTTTATCACATAATACATATATTGGAGATCATTTATCTTTGTAACATGTATGGGGTCTGTGTAGACAGCTAAAATAGCTTGAATGTCTGTGTTCAAATTTCTTCTAATTATATTAAGTTTAGTATAGGTGGTTTACATGTAAATAAATATTATATATTCAGCCTGTATTCTGTCCAACTCTCTTCTGTATATTTAAATAAATATATTAAGGGGTACTGATTGATTTAAACTCAGCATGAACATGACAATAGTATTGGTATCAGCAAAAGCTTTGAGAGTTCCATCTTTGGATTTTCAATGATATTGATGGCCGAAGAGTAGGAGGTAATCCATTAAAGTTTGAAGATTTGCTATTTTAATATAAACTGAGCACTGATTGTACATATGAGAAGGATATGATGATATGAACCAACAGTCAATTGAGTACTGGTTCAGCACAAAATATGTTTATTGGAGATCATTTATTTTTTACACATTATGGGGTAATGTGTATATGTTATAAAAGATAGTGGATAGCTATAAAGAACATGAAAGTTTGAGTTCAAGTCTCTTCTAATTATATTAAGTTTAGTATAGTTATTATACATGTATTTAAATATTATATATGACATAGATGGCGTTCTACCAAAAACACTGTCAAGCGTAGTTTTTTTGTTTACATAAACGTCAGAGCAAGTATTCACTATCTCTAACTTTAATTTCCACCTTCAGATCATGATTTCAAGCTATTTGATATTGTCAGTGAAGGACAGGAATAAGAAAATAGATCTAAACACAAACTCTGAGCATTTATGAAACAGTTTCTATTCAGCTTGCAAGCGTGAATCGTTTAGACACGTAATGTCTTCAAACTCAACATAACAAGCCAGATAGCTACATGGGTCTGATCTCATTTCAGCATCACCACATAGTAGAAGCCTCTGCAATATATATTATTGCAAGAAAGACCTCAAAGGTACATTTATGAAAAACAAGAAAACACAAGTTAAAACTTGCTAATGCTAAAAACAATGTGTATATGAAATTAGATTGTAATATATGCTATATGGCTTCTTGAAAAAGCAGATTATCAATATATATTTGTAGTGTGAAAAGTTGGCATGACTTTTGCACTGGTAGATGGTTGTGATAGGATTGAGCTTAAGATGAATAATGCACTGATAAAAACAAAGTTGAAAATACATATATATTAAACTAAAAATGCAGTCTTGCCTTGATGACATGTTGCTACAATATTCTATTGCTTTATATAAACATCAGTTGTGTATACATATACTAACTCACACACACGCATATATATATATATATATATATATATATAACAATGAAAATAATACATATATATATATATATAACAATGAAAATAATACATATAATGGTAATTAACTATTATTACAGTCTTTCAATCTGCAGAAGTACTTTCGTTAGAGAATTAACTGAAAGTACTTCTTCGGATTGAAAGACTGTATATAGTAGTTGATTACCTTACTGTTATTATTTTTATTATTACAATAGTTTTTTTAATTACCGGACATTATATATATATATATAGTTGTTTTGGAAATCATTACTTTTTAAAGATTCAATGCAGTTTGAGCACAATAGGTTTATTTAATTGATTTATATGAGATATGTATATTTTTACATTAGTCAAGAGAAATATTTAGCTTTCTGTCTTCCACTACTATAACCTAAACTGGCGAAGAAAATTATATATATATGTTATCATTTGTTATTATGATGTATTTCTTTAAGAATTTTGTTGATGTTGTTTTAATAGGCTTTGTTTTATGTTAGTCCATTTAAGAACTTCATTATGATTATATATATGTATAGTTGGTTCCAAATTTCAATTATTATTACATAATTTTTTAATAGTTATGTTTATTTTACATGCAATATTATTATGAGAAACAATATTTTATTGTAAATTCTGCTGGAGACCCCAATTTATATATATATATATATATATTTGCAATCATACTAATATATATAATAACTGATAGAAATTGATCAAAAGTAAAAAATAATTTATTAAAAAATGATGGATTTATAAATAAATTACTATAGATGCTCAGATAAATAACATCTAACATTGTGTAAATATTTGATAATTATTTGTGCATATTTTTAAATGATCAAAATAACGACCAATTATTTATAATTTATTATTAATACTTTTTGTTATTAAACGTAAAGGTTGATATTTACTTCATATGTTTCATATAAATCAATCAATTTAAATACGTCAATAACAATAATAATAATAATAATAATAATAATAATAATAATAATAATAATAATAATAATAATAATAATAATAATAATAATAATAATAATAATAATAATAATAATAATAATAATAATAATAATAATAATAATAATAATAATAATAATAATACTGTGTTATACGATTTGTTTTATTTTCATCAGCAAAGACAGACACTACATTGACATATATCTTACTAAAACAATATTTATTTTGGAAATGTTAATTAATTTAAAAGTACCAGAGAGAAAAATTGTTTTATACATTAATTATTAAATAAAAATTACTTATTATTTAAATTATCTGTCAGCATTCACATTTATATGTTTCATTGTATTTTTAAAGTTTCATAAAAAAGGCGAGGATAATAGGATAATTTTCATTATTTTTTTAGAAAAAACTCTAATAAACAAACAACATTATTAACATCAAGAAGTTATTAAAAAGCCGGACTTCATTTATTCATTTTAAATTGCATTATTATTTTTTAATTATATCTGTACTCATTACATTTTGGAAAATTTAAAAAGATTAGTAATGACAGTTTATGTTTAATCATTCAATTAATTAAGCATTCAGAAAAATGTGAAGGCTGTTAAAAAAAAAAAAAAAAGAAAAAAAATGGGTAGTATAAAATCAAAAAAAGGAAATTAAACTTGAATATAATCTAAAATCTGTTCCTGGAGGAATTCCTTACTTTATTTGAAAGAAGAAATGCAAGGTTAATCTCGTAGGTATTTTATTGATTTCTATTTTTTTGTTTATCTTAATCATAACCATTACATATAGAATAGATATAAAAAATAAAATAGAATTAACATCACGTTTTAAATACTTTAATAATTATTTATAGCTGAATTAGTTATTTTTTATACCGAACCATAATATGTAATGTTTTTATTTTATTTTATCTAAAATGATTAAGCACCATAATCAATATATTTTGATAAAAGTAAAACAAATACAGAAAAAAAAAAAGAAATTTTATTTTGAACATTCTAGAAATATATACAAAATATTTCTTTGTGCAACAATAGTTGATCTATTTGTTAAATTATACACCTTTGGTTTAAATTCAGGTTGGATAAATGTGGAGTTTTTATGAACAAATCAAATTTGGATATGTTTCCAATATACAATATTGATTGGTAAATAAGAATGTAATTATTGTTAACTAGATGATAAAAGAAAAAATGGAAAATTACTCAAGCTGTCAGAAATTTTGAAGCATAGACAGTAGTCTCTTCTCTTGTATATATTTTCTAAAATGCGTTCAACAAAAATATTTTTCTCATAGTGAAGTAATTGAAGACTGCTTTTTTATCTTATATCTCTAATGTTTTCATAAATAAAATTATCAACAAATCTGATTATTTCACTATTAATTAAATTAGATATTTAGATCTTATTTGTTCAGAAATTAGTTGTTAGATTGTAAGCTAACTTATGAAGTCAAATTAGTTTTTGTATAATTATAAATACATTAAACTATTAAATATATATAAAAAACAAACAAATAAGATAATTACATCTTGAAGTTAATAAAATAGAATTTTCCATGTTAATGATCCAAATATGAAATCTATTGTTAAACTGAGGTCATGTATCATATTTTTTCAATTTTTATAATTCCTATTTTTTTTACAGTCATATATAAATAAATAATATAATTAAGTAATAGAAATATCGCATTCAATTTTTTAACAATCATAGTATTTTTACCAACCTAAATGTTAAGTTAATTGAAATAAAATCATTTAAATATATGTTTAAAAATTTATTATATAACTATTATAATGATGGGTTCCCCTCTTTTTTTCCCAAAGAGTAAGCTTCTGGTTTAAAACCTGTAGAGATCCCTACTATCGCATTTTTATATGCATGTGCATGAGGCTACAGCTTTAATGATTATTATTTATATAAATAAATAAATTTTGCTTAAAATAAAAATCCAATCATAACTGTGTAATTGAATATTATTGTACAGTCATTTATACTTCTTAACCAGTATTAAGTTAAAGAAATAATGTGCAACATTATATATATATATATATATATATATATATATATATATATATATATAATGTTATATATATATATATATATATATATATATATATATTGAACCAACTGATTTCCGATTCAATGGTTTTATTATTAAAAATAATAAGGGAAAAAACAACTTCATTTTCATTAAATGTCTAATGCTAAATTATTTTTGTTATTATTTAAAACACATACGCATTTATATGTAAAATAGATCATTTTCATGTTTATAAAATTGATTTTAAAAATAGTTTACTATCACTGCCTGTTTTAATCAATTTGATTAAAAACAGGCAAGCTTGCTAATTATATATTTCTGTTGCTTTTATTGTAATTATTTTTAAAGTGAATTCTAAAAGTCTAAAAGTGGAGATTTAGTTTTGTATTTGTTATTGTGGATACAATAATCCCTGGTTGGAATTCTTAAATTAGATTGAGAGGGGAATTAATATTTGCCCTGCCTGAAATATAGAGGAGAGACTAGTGGAAGTTTTTCACGGGAAATGTAGCAAGGGAAGGATAGCCTGCCAATTTTTAGAGAGAGAGGAGATTCATTATTAGACACACACTTGGATTATTGCCTGCTAAGAGTCATATGGTTTTGAGTAGCTGTTCGGATGTTTAATTGCCTGCTAAAAACTTAAATAATTATTGGCAAACTTTGTTGCTGTGCAAGATGTCAAAATCTACCGCTATGAGTTTTGCCATCATTAGAATGTCTTGCTAATTTAAACAAAGGATGGACCCACACCTACCAACTCTCCTTCAGTCATGCCATGAACCTCTAAAATAAACACTGCCTCTACCTTGCTGCTGTCAAAGGACCTGAAAGATGAACTATTATCAAAAGTGCACACTCATCACTAAATCACTAGAACTCTGCCTTACCATAAGCTAAACTTTTTCCTATTCTAGCTAGGGTAAATAAATTGTGTTTAATTCAATCTCCGCTCAATCTAATGATAAATATGTTTTCAAATGGTATTAATTGTTTTTAATTATTTATTATCTGTATGTACATTTTTCTAGTATTTAAAGTGTGTCTTGGAATCTTAGTTTTAAGATTCCAAGTTTGTTTGCAATTTTCGTTTATCAGGGGGTGCATTAGGAGATTGTATTTTATATGTTTAATATATACCTGATTATTTCATTAACTATGACAAAGCGCATTGGCAGTTTTTGTAGTCTTTATTTATTCACCTGCCCTTATATGTAAAATAAAGAATCTTTAAGCATGTTTCATTTGCGCTTTTTGTGCAAACAACAAAATCTTTTTGCTGACTATTTGTCAAGTTATTTTTTCGGATTGTCTGAAAGTAGTCCTTTCTTTCTGGTTTACATAAGATCGTAATCAAATATCTTTTGCTGTCTTGTGAGATCAACCACATTTACTTTGAATGTAGTAATATGCGCAGCAGTCCTGTGGCATTTGAAGGACAGTAATTAGAATATTACTGCTCGGATGTCTGCGCTGGTTTCGTTGATTTCCGACGGGACAGTAACTGTTTTATTATATCTGATTCAGGAAGCTAGTGTTGTTGTTTGTTTTTGTAATTTTACAACTGGCCAGCAAGAAGATATTATCCTAACCATTTCATATATTTTAAGTGAGAGAATTTTGCTGCCAAAATGTTTAATGCCTTCATGTTTGTCGTACTCTTGTGCACTCCCTGGTAAATACACATATGTTACTATAAGCCACTTTTGTATTCATGGCTAGATGTCTTCACTCTATTGCACAACTTTTAATAAAATTAATAAATTGTTTAAACTTAATTTGGCTGATGTTTGTCTTTGTGCTTTTATTCTCAACTGTCTAAACAATATTTAAGATATGTTGTCCCTCCCTGAGTTTAGTTTGGTGCCTTTTGATTCGCATATCCTGTCCACCCTTAAAATAAATGTCTAGTTTTTATTTTTGGACTAGTGACGCCCTCATGGTCAGTGTATGTGAATCTCAAAGATCTTTCTTCCTTTACAATATTTATATATACACACACACACAATTGGGTCTCTTTTTACACAGACTTATTTAACATGATTTTGAAGTTACACGATACGTGTTTCACCGGAAGTCGATTTTCGATAATGCGCTATTACTTTAAATAATAAATTTCGCGCACTAACATTATATTGAAAGTAATAGCACATTATTGGAATTTGACTTTCATTTTAGTAATTTCAATATTTTCAGTGCTTTATAATAGTAAGATTTTATGCAATAATGAAATTAAAATCATGATTTCCACATTTTATGTATACACATATTAAATTTTACAAGATTATAATGTAAATTTGTTCAAACATTGTGCGTGTTAATTTTGCATTTTAAATCACATTCTGTTTTTGCTTTTTAAAAAAGAACGTAATCAATTATTATTTTCTTATTAATGACACTAATCATTAATGTGCTCTTAAATTCCAACGAGAGCTAAATGGTTGTATGTCTGGATATCACGAGCTTCATAAACAATTAATACAATCATCGTCTCAAAGATTAATTACTAATTACGTTGTCACCAGAAAATCATAATAATTAAAACGTGTATAAAAAATGTAAATTACTGTACTGTAAATTATGCATAAAAATATATTATTTTGAATAAAATTAAATATTATAGTTAAAAAAAGTTTGTCATGTATCAATTTTTTTCAAATTTGAAATTTTTTATTAGTCATATTTTATTTCCTTATTTTTTTTTGCGCGAATTTTAAAATAATTTTACGTTGGTGCTTTGCTTTTACGTGAATTTTGAAAAATCACAGAATGCATCCCCCCTTTTTCAATGTAAGTTACATCTATTTTTGCACAATTTCATTTGTGGGTGTTTTCTGAGGAACCTATCTATTGCGTAAAATGAGACCCAGGTATATATATATATGTGTGTGTGTGTGTGTGTGTGTGTGTATTTTTTTGCAAATATAAAAATATTGATTCTCATTTTACCAATATTAATTAAAAAGAATAGAGAGCAGTATATATGTATGTGTGTGCTTTTTTTTAAATATAAAAATATTCATTCTCGTTTTAAACTTCATTTATTATAAGACTGAATAAAATAAAATTTCTAACATATTTTTTTATTGCTTATGCTTATTTTATAGCTATATATATATTTTAAATGTTTAATGAAAAACCATTACATAATGATATATTTTTCTCAAAATAGTTTTTGAAATGAAGAAAATCACATTAATATATGTAGGCATTTTTACATACTATACACCCAATAATTCAATTCAATTCAATTTATTTACCAGACAAAACTACAGCAATAAGCAAATTACAGAATTGCACTATAACAACTATACAATATATATATATATATATATATATATATATATATATATATATATATATATATATATATATATATATATATATATATATATATATATATATAAATGAGTAAAAATGACAAATTGTTAACATAATTATATGCCATACTTTTTTATAAGATAAGAAATAAATTTTTTAAAGTCTAAAGAAAAAATATTTTCATTAGTAAAATCATGATTATAGTTATTAGGAAAATGAAACAAAGGTAAAAATTTTATTATGTTAGAATGACAAACCTTAATATAAAATAAAGTAAACCTGTTTTATGTAAGAAATTATTAAAAGTAATATTTGAAATTTTGTTAGTTAATATAATTTTCTGATTCACAAGGTTATATAAAATTTGGAGATCTCTCATTTTTCTTCTAATGAATAGGGATAGATAATGGTCTTTTAAAGTAATGTACTTGGAAAATTTATGATAAAAAACTGATTTTTAATAATATCTCATTTGGAACTGGGATTCTAAACAACAGATCCATATTCTAAAATAGGCAAAACCAAAGAGTAATAATTTATATTTTGTAAAACTATTAAATTGTCTACCATGCCTTAAAATTGCACCTATAATTTTAAAAGCCTTATTTACTACATTTTCAATATGATGATGAAATGATCCATTGTTTGCAAAAATAATACCAAGGTATTTCTGAACATCAACAAATTTTATATTATGATCTTCAATATCATTTCAGATTTTTTGGAATAAGAAACTGGTGAACACTTATCCATTTTAATATCCATTTTATTATCTCTACACCATATGACAAAATTATTAATATCTTTTTGTAATAAATTGCAATCATTAATTGAGTTGATATTCCTAAAAATTTTACAATCATCTACATAATATAAAATATGCAAAAATTACAAACTCTCTCCCAAATCATCAATATAAATGTTAAACAATAATGGTGCAAGGATACTGCCCTGAGGTACTCCTATATTACAATAATATGGATTAGAAGAATTATTCTTAAACTTTACATAAGCTGGTTTCTTCTTAATAAAAGATTCAAACCAGGCAACCAAATTATAGGAAAAACCTAATTTGTACATTTTGAAAACATGATCCACTTTATCAAATGTCTTGGATAAATCAAAATAAACAACATCTAAATGACATTGATTCTCAAAGGCATTAGCAATGTAATCAGTTATTGTTAAAATATTACTTTCAGTTGATCTTCCAGGTAAAAAAATCATGTTGCACAGAAACCAAAATCTTATTTATGTCATTAACAATTTTCTTATAAACACATCTTTCAAATATGTGTGCAACTGTATGAAGCATAGAAATTGGTCTATCATTATTAACATTATCTTTTGAATCATTTTTTAAAAATAGGTATAACTTTGGCAAGTTTTAGAGAGTTAGGAAAAATACAATTTTTAATGAAACAAAATAATATAACACAATGGAACAGCAATATATTCTACACAACCTTTATAAATGAAAGAAGGTATATTGTCATAATCTATATTTGAATGTGTTTTGAGTCCTTTGACATCTGATATAATATCACTACTGTTGAAACAATCCATAGAAATGCTATCATTAAAACATCCCTTAGTCAAATTAAACCCAGACAGTTGAAAATTTTTAAATAATTCAGAAAAGTGAATTGAGAAGTCATAACCACTTAAAGATGAATTATAATTTATTTGAGACTTTCTTTTGATAATGCCAGAAGTTTTAATAAAATACCAAAATTCTTTAGGATTATATGACAAATTGAGCTCCATATTTTTAATATAGTTGTGATAATCAATTTTGTGAATAGCTTTAACCAATCTTCTAAAAATAACAAAATTATTGTAAAAAAGTACATTTTGTG
This sequence comes from Epiperipatus broadwayi, assembly GCA_028023455.1. Classification (NCBI taxonomy): domain Eukaryota; kingdom Metazoa; phylum Onychophora; class Udeonychophora; order Euonychophora; family Peripatidae; genus Epiperipatus; species Epiperipatus broadwayi. Next base: position 352,979 of record JAQFVV010006581.1, read on the forward strand.
TTTTAATGCACTGCTTATGTTAATATAATTTCCTTCTAATATTATTTTTAAGTTTATCTGAGAACCAAAAAAAGAAATAATAATTGTAAGAGTCATGGTTTTTTGGTATATAAAAATCAATCAGCTCATTAAATACTTGATTAAAAAAGTCCATATTATAATTAACATCTGTTGAGGAATATAACATACTCCAATCAATATTAGAAATTGTCTTACACAGACCCATATAATCCCTCTTTTTATAACAACTTTTAATATTTAAAAGAACATACCACTTAAAACAAATTATTTTAACAAAAAATTCAATAGGTGGGTGATGTAAATCAATAGGAAAATTAAGAGATGAAACACAAAAACATTTAATCTCAAGTAAGTTACTTAGAACATAATCAAGTATTTGTTTATAAAAATTGAAAAGGGAATTATGCTGTTTTAAATTAAAAAAATTAAAGAAATGTAACATCCTATATGCTTTGTGTGATAATGAAGAAATATCAACAGAAGCATTATCAAATAATTCAGGCATGTTAAAATCTCCAGTAATGATAATATTCCTTTTATAATCAATCAAAAATTCTTCAAAAGTACAAAGTAAGGCATTCAAGTCAGAAAACTACAAGACTAGTTTTACATAAACATTCCCAATAATAATTTTTTATGATGATCAAGGAAAACCTCACACCATGTTGATTCTCAACATCTAGAATTCAAAAGCACTGATTTATGAACAATTTCTTTCTTAATGGCAATAAGAGCACCCCATCCTCTTTTAATTACTTAATGACATCTATCCACATAAAAAACTTTATATCTGTCATCTAAAAATGTATCATCATAAATTTGGTCATTAAGTCAAGTTTCTGTGAGAAAGATTAAATCATAATCTTCTGAACAAATATATATATATATATATATATATATATATATATATATATATATATATATATATATATATATATATATGATTCAATTTAGTTCTCATTCTTCTAATGTTGGCATAAAAAGCAAGAAAAACCACCCGTATCCAATAATATATATATATATATATATATATATATAAATGCAAGTGATAGCAGGTTACGTGATTTATAACTTTATATATATATATATATATATATTTTTATAAATGATATTCATAGATCAATCAAGAAGTATTAATTTATGTATCAAATTACCATAGAAAAAGGAAAGAGTAGAACTGCGAGGCCAAAAATCAGAAATAAAATCACCATGTTTATTTTGGGAAATAGAAATATAAAAACTGGAAGATCTATTATTAAACATGTTAATTTTATAACATGCAACTTTAACCTGAAATTTATTTTTCAAAAATATTTTAATTTCTGATGACCTAATCTTTGCAGGCATATTAGAAAGAAAGTATTTATTATATTTATCATAACCTATATTGTATTTGTCATTATTCCAAAAAGTTTTAACATTTGGTGCATTAATACTTTTATTAAACTTGTATTAATGGAAATTAAATCTTAAACCATCATTTAACCCTGAAAACTGGGAACTGTAATTCTGATTATTTATACATTTCTTATTTAAAACATAATTGTTTATGAAAATTAGTAAATCATTTACATTTGGAATTATTAATATAAAAGTTAGAAAGCTTATAACGATTTTCTTTATCATTTAATACAAAGAAAATGTTGTTGCTGATTGTTTATATGCTCTCGTTGGGTAAAATTTTTTCACATTATTTTTTGTAAAGCTATTAACTTTGGAATGCACATTTTCACTATAAAAGGAAATATCTTGATTAAGTTTTTCTTTATTGTCTTTATCAAATTTTCCCTTATTGAAGTTAACACTGTTATTATTTTTTTCATAGTCAATGCAAGAAGTATTTTTATTTTCATCAAATAAGTCAAACAAAAAAGGTTTGGAGATAACTTCAGAGTCATCAACCTTATCAAAGTCCATAATGTGAAAATTCCTATCTGAAATGTCATACTCACCATTGCTATTATTAATCAAAATTTTATGATGTAAAAATTATTATTTCCAGTTAAAGATGGATTTGATTTTATATTACTGGAGATTATAATATTGGTATTATCATTAGAAATATGACCTTCCAGTAAATCACATTGTATTCCTATATTATTAACAGTAATATTTTTATTAGTAATAATTGAATAAGTATCACAAATTTTAGTCATATTCATTATCAAACTATATATTTCCTGAAGAGACAGAGATTGTAACAATTCAATCGTAAAATTAAATGGATTTTCAATATTATTTTCAATACTTTGATGTATGTTAACAATCTCCAAATTGGAAGTTGGTTCAATATCATTATTTAAAAAACTATCAGTAGAATCCATGAAAATAGCTCTGGTAAAGTCTTCCTTTTCAAAATTGTTTTCAATCAATAAATTTGATTCTGATTCTAAAAGATCTTTATTATCTTTTAATTGAATTTCCTCAACAATCATTTGATCCAATTTAGTAGATTATTTACATTGAAAACAACCTAAGCCAAGTGATTTAAAAATTTCTGCATCAAGCTTAGACAATTTCAAACATGAAAGATAAAAATAACCATGACATATACCAGAGCACTTAATTCCCCTAGACATATCAGACAAATCTTCATTGCAATAATTGCATTTAATGTTATAAATATTGAGGCCTGATCTATGTACAGAAGAACCATTCATTAAATCCATAAAAAATTCAGTATCACTTTCTATATTAATACCAGAGGATGCAATAGGTAAACTATCAGGACTGTCTATCTCATAATTATAATTATAATTTTTACTACAATAATCATATACAAAATTATGAGCAAAATAATAATAATAATAATAATAATAATAATAATAATAATAATAATAATAATAATAATAATAATAATAATAATAATAATAATAATAATAATAATAATAATAATAATAATAATAATAATAATAATAATAATAATAATAATAATAATAATAATAATTGAATTGTTTATTTATTAAATATACATATCAACAGCATTTAGCTAATTATAGATTGGACAGTAAGATAATTATTATATACAAATCTAAATAAGTAATAAAAAAAGACAAAAACAAAATAATAATAATATAGGAAAACAGTAAAATGAACAAATAAGTAAAAAGGTAATATACCAAATGAAATTAAGGATAATATTTTTTTAAGATGATTTTAGTGAATTGTTTAAAATCTAAATTAAAAATATCTTTATTACTAATATCCTTATTATAAGTTCTGGGTAAATGAAGTAATGGAGAAAATGTTAATATATCAGACTTACAAATTTTAAGTTCAAAAATATTGTGAGTACGATTATTATAATTCTGTTTACTAATACTTAATCTAAAAAGCAAATTAGATGCATAAATATTCTGGAAAATAAATTTATGACGAAATTTAAGATCTCTTGTATTTTGGTTCAGCATTAAGCCAATATAGTGATCGTTATTTAGATTATTTAATTTTAAAAATTGTCAAAAAGGGACTGAATTTTTATGATATCTGTTTTACTTTCAAATGCCTTTATTTGTGCCTCAGGACGATTCAAGAGGCATAAGTTTTACAGTGCAATCAACAAGAATCATTACAAAGAAATTTAGGGAGTGTTGGTGCATGTCAAGCGCATCCACACCCATACACTTAATTCAATGCATATGATTTTGAACATTCAAGTATAAATGTATGGATAGGTGAGTGGGAAATTAATAGTTCCAGAAGTGCAGTGACACAAAATTCACCTGCCCTTCCAGACTTACACACATAAACCCAACTTCTTATGCTGAAATTATTGTTCACAAAACTGTTCAATTATACATGTCCATTTCTCCATTAGTTATTTGGAGACAAAAATGTTGTTATATTAACAGCAATGTTATGAGGATTTCATATAATTGAGCCAAACTTCAAGATGGGGAGTATTAAGGATATAAATTAATTTTGTAGATTTATTAAATGCTTTTTCATTTCTGTAAATAGCTTCTATAATTTTAAGAGATTTATTTACCATAAAATTAATGTGGTTATGAAAGACCTATTATTGGAAAATATTATTCCTAGGTGATGATGATGATGATGATGATAATAATAATAATAATAATAATAATAATAATAATAATAATAATAATAATAATAATAATAATAATAATAATAATAATAATAATAATAATAATAATAATAATAATAATAATAATAATAATAATAATAATAATAATAATAATAATAATAATAATAATAATAATAATAATAATAATAATAATAATAATAATAATAATAATAATAATAATAATAATAATAATAATAATAATAATAATAATAATAATAATAATAATAATAATAATAATAATAATAATAATAATAATAATAATAATAAAAAAAAAAGAAGGTAGAAGAATAAGAAAAAGAAGAAAAAAATTTTTTTTTCATTTAGGTAAAAGATTGACAATATTTTTTTTTAATTTTTATCAACAAGAACTAAATAAAGAAATCGTTTAAACTCAAATAAAAATAAATTAAACATGAATAGGAATTTTAATTAAGTATACAAAATAAAAATTTAGAAAGTGCAAAAAAAGCATGATCAGATTCAAATTACAGAAGTACAGAAACATATGTTAAATGATATATATATATATATATATATATATATATATATATATATATATATATATATATATATATATATATATATTGTAATGGAACATACTTGCTGCATTCCATTTAAATTGAAGAAAGAAGGCCCCAAACATTGGGAAAGCCAAATATAATGGAATGTATCTTTATATATGATCTCAAATGAAAATAAACATATGAACTTTTGCAACAATAATCATTAGTTAACCAAGCCCCTAACTTTGATACACCAAATGTAATGAATAATTAAACGAACATATTATGCTGACCACGTTATGGCATCCAAATGTAATGGAACATACTTTTACTCCATTATACTAATCATCAGTTAACTGGGACCAACAGTTTGTGGTGCCAAATGTAACGGACAATATATCATATAAACATATTATACCTCAAATGTAATGGAACGTCAATATATGAGAAGAAAATAATGCTTCAAACATTGGATGATAAACGTAATAGAATATATATAATCTAATGAATCCAATTGTTGAGAAAGCCTAATATAATAAATTGTATAATTTAAATGAAGAAAGACAAAATTATCCCAGTTATATTTAAATAAATTGTTTATATGCCCTTCCAACTAGCTATACATGAAATAAATCTAAAATCATACAGAGCAATGAGATCTATCATTATAATTTATTTTCAAGGTTGATATGACTAACTAATCAAACATATATATCAGAAACAAAGGTAATTCTATTAAATCCAATATACACATCTATTATGTAAATTTATGTATATCTAAACATATCAATGAATAATAATATGTGTAAGTAACTTAAAGACTAAATAATAAGTGAAATACGTAATTATCCTCTATTAAATTGTGAATTCAATTAATTTCATAATGACTTTGGCACTAAAAGAAAAATAATAATAAAATATTAATACACTTTCAAATAAATTACAAAGGCATTACTTATAAAACAAATAGTACATCCTTTATTTTTATATTATGGTTTAATTTTAGGTAATATCAATGTTTTAAATACAAACCCAAATAATAAATATACATATATACTTGCAATAAGTATATATATTAAATAAATAAAGACATATCTGTGCTTAACAAGTAGGTATTAATATAAATACAAATATAAACATATATATTAATAAAGTTTTTTTTACTACCTTTCAAAGTTCACATGTCCAGTTTTCCTTCAAAAGTCAACTTATTCCATTGTTTTATTTCTTTATCCGTTTAATATTAGAATGCATTCTAGTTAAAGTGAAGAAACTATCACGTTAGAGAAAATTGTCAATTCTTGGATGTATGTATATTTTTATCCTTCTAAAATTTCTTTCCTTGAAAAATAAGTAAATAAATTGAAATGTTAAATCCAATATATTAATTCTAGTTACCTCCAGATTATTATTAGATTGACCATTATAGATTCCAGATAGCTATATCAAATTTCGGCTTCAGACGCGATGAAATACATATATTGAAATTTGCCTAGTTTTTCTTTTTAAACTGCCTTGGAATAAATGAAAGAAAATGGTGCAGCCTCTTGGCTGCGATATATCTCTATTAGCCTGTCATGATTTATGTATTTACCATAGAAATCTATCTTATTCCAATATTCTGAAGAATGGTAATTTCAAAGAAACAAAGTACAACAAAATTTTATCCTTTTGTTTTTTTAATCACCATCCTAATAATAATGGCCTTTTTTTTTGTTGTTGCTGTTGTTCCACGTGCTAGCAAATGTTGTTTTTAAAACCATTGTTACCCATGTTTTATTTAAACAATTAACATTAAAAAAAAAAAAATATCAAGCGTATATATAAAAAATATTAAATTGAAAATTTATTTGACAGCTTTAAAAATATACATAAATAATAATATTGCTTTTTTTTAATAATCACTGCAAATAAAACATTTTTTTTATATAATCAACAATTTATATGTCTTCATTTATTTATAATAATTAAATATTCATAACGATGTACCATCAACATATAAATAAAATAATAACTTCAAACAATAACTATACCTAATAACCATAAACAATAATAATACTTCATATATAAACATCAACTCAAAGAGGTTTTTTTTTTATATATAACAAATGATAATTTTTAAAATATAGATAGACATCGATATTTACAATATATATATATAACTTTACTTCACACATTTGCTTCAATCGTATGAACTAAAATATTTGAGAAAGGAAAATAATTTCCAAGATACATTTCTGAATGAATTTGAACTATTCTGTTGACCCAGTGTGTATCAATATCAAATTATTATAATTTTATCTACAACCATAAATCTATCTGCACATATAGACCTGGTGATATTTTTTTAGATGAATATCTTAATAATCATAACCTAAAAATAGTATATCATCTTTGGATTAAATATATATGTTTAACATTTACTAATGTTTAATATATCTATTATTGAATACAACTATATTAAATAATTATTTTAACTCTATTCTCACGTGGAATATTTTAAATTTATTTATAAATTCATTTCACCACACATAATTTTATCACACAAATAAAGATATCTGAATAAATAAATGTTTGTATGTATAAGGGAATAGTACTTTAATAGTAATTATATGTTGGACTATTTTGATTATTTAATATTAAGCATTATATATCTTTAAAAGAGATTATTTAAACTTTTCAGATACATTTATGTGCTAATAATAACACACAAGTTACTATATAACCCATTATTTCAATTGATATTATGTTTCTCTCTTCTTAAAGTGTTGCCAGCCTGAACAATGACATTATTATCATGAAACCTAAAGATTAATATATATTGAATATATTATGATTCTCTAACCATCTAGACAATTTTTTTCCTTTATTTGATAAAATCGATTAGCATTGATATAATAAATATGAGCATTATTTATAGGGATATTTAAAGGAATTTTTTATTGAGCTTGATTGTAAATTATTTTTGAATTTTTTTGTTCTTTAAAACAGGTTTATGTTTATTGTAAAATAACTGACATGCTTAGTAAAATAATTAGTATAACAATTAAAATTAGATGATAAAAATTGTTAATCATATAATTATATCTTAAAAAAATTAATGACTCACCCAATATACAATTTTGCCTTAACTAGCGTTCTTCAATTTGACATCCTATTACATATTGTTAATATCTTCATTCAATTTTGTCAATATAATATTATCATAAGTTAATCTACAAGGGCCAAACCTTCACATTCACAACTTATAAACAATTTTACAAAATAGCTTAATAACTATCACCAAATATTTATTTAGAAATTGTTTCTGGAATTAAATGCATTTTAGAGATCACTATATTTTTGAGACATCTTCATCAATGTGACTAAAAAAGTATGTGTGGGGAATTGAAGTTATATAAATATTAATATATTATACATTAAAAAAAATAGACATGAATTATTTTTTTCTTATAATTCAATAATTATTATTGAAATTTAACCCTTTTCCACTAGATTAGCATTCTGTCAGATTTCTTTGATCTCATTTACATTAAGGTTTTGACTTTCACTTTAATATTAAAAATATTGTTTACCAGAATATAATAAATTTGACCTCATTTGACTAATAAGTTTGTATAGAAATTAAATAAATTTCCAAAAGTCACACTTGATTTTTGGAATTGTTTTAAAAATTACACTTTAATCAAAACAAAGTGCTGTTTTGTCATCAAATTTCTGGTGGGGCATATTCAATTTGCAAAATTAATGAAATGTTTTTTGTTGTTGTTTGTTTTAAAAATCTGAATGACTTATTTTTAATATCTAGTAAATCTATCAATTTATGCTTAAAATGTTTAATACTTTTTTGTATTTTTTATGATATCACTAAATATTATAACTGACTGTTGAGTGACATCATTTCTAGACAGTTTTTTTCCTGCGACCTTAATCTCTATGATAATGTTTCACAGAAGAATATATTATTTTATATTTAAAAATAAAACATTCTGCAACAAATAAATATGTAATTATATATATTTTGATTTCCAATAATTATTACATAATTACTATACAAAAATTATCATAAGTTTTCCAAAAATGTCAAGTTTTTAAACCATTGTAATATATTCTTGAAGTAATCTTGCAAAGTTTGGGATTTCCAAACACATAATAGGTAAACATCAACATATATTTTGAAGACACATTTATTTCATTATCTTGAAATCTTTTGAATTTTTTTGAAATTAAAATATTAGAAAAAAAATACACATAAATTTTAAAGCTGTACAAAAAAAGCTTAGAAAGTTTCTCAACAGAGGGCAAAAATATTAATACAATTTCTGGTGTTTTTCTCAAGAACTGGACGAGTCACCAGGCGGCGCTGCAGTACAACCAATAAGCCTGCAATTCATAATTTTTTTTTTTTTAATATTCGCTAAAAATCGCTTAATTTTAGAAATGGTACCCCCCACCACACGAGACAAATCAGTCAAAATTGCTGAAATTGAAATGTAAAAAAAAAAATAGCTAAAAATTTCTTAATTTTAGAAATTGTAGACACCCCCCCCCACCGCATGACAAATATGTCAAAAGCGCTGAAATTGAAATGTATAATTGAAAAAAAAAAAACTATAATAAAAGCCTACCAAATTAAACAAAACATACTAAATGTCAAAGCGATTTAAAAAAGAATCACTCTTCAGTTATCTAACTAACAGATAATAATTCAAACCTCGTAGTAACCTGTAATAGTGTATTAGGTTATATTAAAAATTATTGCAAATGAAAAATCGCATTTATAAATCCCTCTCCAGCACAAAGGGTTCAATGAAAAATAAGCAAAGTGCAAATTATGAATGCTATTTTTAAAATCCTATGAAATGAATGAGAAGAAAAAAATATAATAAAAGCCTACAACATTAAACAAAAACATAGTAAATCTCAAAATGATTTAAAAAAAAAAAAATTATAAAATGTAAAAATAACAGCATGAAAAACTGCAGGAAATGTCTTAAAAAAGAATCAGTCTCAGTTATCTAACTAACAGATATAATAATCTTTTATTAATAAAGGTTCTTTTTGAAAGTACATATTAAGTAATCAATGTTCCTATTAATCTATAATAGCATCATTAGAGTTTAAATTCAACAAAATATACATAAAATAAACAAAATATATATAAAATAATCAGAATAGAAAATACAATTTGAAAGTAATTTACCAATTTCTCTGGGGAGTGAGTTCGTCTTTCAGCAGATCGTTGAATTTTTTCATCCTTACATATATATATATATATAAAGGTATATATGAGCCTGTGTATTTCATCTATCCTTACAAAATGAAACTTGGACATTGTAGATCGCTCCATTAGTGACAAAATATGTATATATATATATTATATTTTTCCCGTCTATTGATCGCGTTTTCTTTCACTTAAAGTTTTTTATTTTTAAAATAACTTACACAAAATTTAGAAACTGAAAAAATAGCTAAACATTTTTGGTACTATATGTAGTATAAAGAAATTTCCAGAACTCGGGTCATGTGACTGATTGATGTTGCAAGTTTTATCGCGGGAAATTGATCTCTACATTTTTAAAATCAACGAGTGTATTTTTTTTTTTTTTACAAAAGCACCCTATTTTTTAAAAAAAATGGAAAATAATACTTTTTCTCGTTTTAAATTATAAACCAATAATATCAAAAAATTAAAAATCCTTCTTTTTCTTTTCAAAAACTTTATTTTCATGTATCAATACTAAACATATATTTATAAGTTGTGAGTGGAGGGAGTTTGAAGATGGCAAATGTAACAATTTATATAATATAAAACTCCAACGTTTCAGCTGTTTTTATCTTTTTACAGTTATTTTTGGAGTTTTATATTATATAAATATGTTCAGTATTGATATAAGAAAATAAAGTTTTTGAAAAGGAGAAGGATTTTTAATTTGTTGATATTATTGGAGAACATATATATTTAAAAGAAAAAGTGATTGTACATTTGCAGTGTTATAATATATATAACTATAAATCAAATAATTTATATATATGCATTTTCTCAAAATATTGATCCATCAAGCTTTCTGGGGTTTTTTGGGAGGGGCTTCCTCCGTTATTATTTTTTATTTGGCTTTGGGATGAAAGGAAGTAAAACAAAAACATTACTGTTCAATTTAGTTTGTGCTTTAATGAAGACAAAACTTAACCCTAACATGTAATACTTTTTATTTATTGTTTGAAAAAAATTCGAATGAAAACTGCTATACACATTCCATTCCATAAGTTTTAAAGTTTATACAGCTTTTTTTGGACACACATGCTCACAACAAATTAGAATTAAAACAACTAATAAACAGACATTTAATCAAAAACGGACACACAAACAAATGAAGGCAAAAGACTAAAGATTTCTTTAGGTTATGTGTTTATTTATAATAAATAAATAAAACAAACACAAATTGAAGTTAAACTAAGACCTTGATATAAACACAAAAAAACTAAGACCTTGTTGCAAAACCAATCAGTCACGTGACCCCGAGTTCTGGAAATTTCTTTATACTACATATAGTACCAAAAATGTTTAGCTATTTTTTTCAGTTTCTAAATTGCGCTGTAAGTTATTTTAAAAATAAAAAACTTTAAGTGAAAGAAAACGCGATCAATAGACGGAAAAAATATAATATATATATATATATTATTGTCACTAATGGAGCGATCTACAATGCCCAAGTTTCATTTTGTAAGGATAGATGAAATACACAGGCTCATATATACCTGTATCTATATATGTAAGGATGAAAAAATTCAACGACCTGCTGAAAGATGAACTCACTCCCCAGGGAAATTGGTAAATTACTTTCAAATTGCATTTTCTATTCTGATAATTTTATGTATATTTTGTTTATTTTATGTATATTTTGTTGAATTTAAACTCTAATGTGCTCATCCATATATAGATACACATTGAGTAAGGTTATACAACCCTTTTGTGGATATGTTATTTATCGAGCGTATGTACTTTGTTTTTACCTTGTAACATTGAACACTGTAATATCATGTAGCGGGTGATCAGTCACCTGTGTTTTTTTAACCTTAATAAAAAAAAAAAAATGACGCTATTATAGATTAATAGGAACATTGATTACTTAATATGTACTTTCAAAAAGAACCTTTATTAATAAAAGATTATTATATCTGTTAGTTAGATAACTGAGACTGATTCTTTTTTAAGACATTTCCTGCAGTTTTTCGTGCTGTTATTTTTACATTTTATATATATATTTTTTTTAAATCACTTTGAGATTTACTATGTTTTTGTTTAATGTTGTAGGCTTTTATTATATTTTTTTCTTCTCATTCATTTCATAGGATTTTAAAAATAGCATTCATAATTTGCACTTTGCTTATTTTTCATTGAACTCTTTGTGCGGGAGGGGGATTTATAAATGCGATTTTTCATTTGCAATAATTTGATATAAACTAATACGCTATTACAGGTTACTACGAGGTTTGAATTATTATCTGTTAGTTAGATAACTGAAGAGTGATTCTTGTTTAAATCGCTTTGACATTTAGTATGTTTTTGTTTAATTTGGTAGGCTTTTATTATAGTTTTTTTTTTCAATTATACATTTCAATTTCAGCGCTTTTGACCGATTTGTCTTGCGGCGGGGGGGGGGGGTCTACAATTTCTAAAATTAAGTGATTTTTAGCTTTTTTTTTTTTTTTTACATTTCAATTTCAGCAATTTTGACTGATTTGTCTCGTGCGGTGGGGGGGGGGGTACCATTTCTAAAATTAAGCAATTTTTAGCGAATTTTTTTTAAAAAAAAAAAAAAGAATTGCAGGCTTCTTGGTGGTTCTGCAGTGCCGCCTGGTGGTTCGTCCAGTTCTTGAGAAAAGCACCCAATTTCTTGACTTCTGGCTGAATAATGTTTTGTAATTAAAAACAGAAAGATTAATTTGCAAATGCCAATCATGTGCATTTACAATTTTAGCAATATTCTTCTTAGAGCAATTTTATAGTGTGATCATCAATCCTTTGCTAGTTTAAAATTATCATACTATTTTATCCCATATATGTCAATCACTTTTCCAAATATTGTTTTCCAGCAATATAATCTTGTGAATAAATTTAAAGTCTGAATTTCAAACAACATTGATTAAAGGATAATTTTTGATCAAATATATATATATGTGTGTGTTGAATTAAATATTTCCATGGACTGTTATTATAATAAAAAGTAGAAATAGGGAGATAATTACCTTGTAAATAGAAGTAACTGTTAACCTTTGATGTTATCTAAAATTATCAATTACTACTAATTGAAAATTTCTGAGGCAAAGAAGTTTGTTCACTAAACCTATAATAATTGTTTTGTTTGAGTTTTTATTATTGATACTTTAATATTAAACTGATTAACTTTGCAATTTCTGTATTTGCTTAGATATTTGATGATATTCTAAGCACTTAACAACAAGTTTCTGACACAGAAGTATTTGTATATAAATTGTATTGATATATTCTGTAATAGCAGTGCTGGAAATACTATTTGTCTGATCAGTATAATATTAAAAATAGGCAAATCAATCTACAGAATGCCTTTGGAAGGGAAGAGGAGGGGGGCTATTGCTCAAGTGTCTACTGTGTCATTAAGTATTCAAGAAAATGAAATGAATATTAACAATTCTAAAAGTATAAGCTTTAACACAGACTAATGTAATCATAAATATACAAAATGTAGCCCAAGACACATACCTATGTATTAAAACTAGTACAAATACAGATACACACTCAATATTTTTGACATTTTTCTACAACTGATCATTTTTTGTTTCTTTATCTATTAACATCATTTACACTGATTGTAGTGACTTTAAATGAAAAATTAAAAAGGCATGACATACATCAGGTGACAAAAACTCTGTCAATAGAAAATCATACAAGTCTCTCTCAAAAAGATGGCCTATTCTATCTAATTATTTTTTATATTTAAATTTTATGTAAATTAGTAATAACAGCATATATATATATATATATATGAACCCAATCCCATTTTCCAATTAATACTACATCCATACTTGTAATAGTTGAAAGTCAGATAAGCACCTATAAAAACGAATTTTATGCAAGTTTTTCTCCATATGGTCTTTGTATATTTATGACTTTATATGAATAATGTAAATTCAACAACTTGATATTAAAAAATTAATAGTCAATGTAATGATTTTCTATTTTCTTTCTTTTTATCTAAAAATTACTAGATAAAAATTTAACGCTCAACATTGGATAACATTATGAGTTGTATGCTAAAAAGTCTAAAATATCAGAAATTAGGAAAATCCTTCATCATAAATAAAATGCTGCTTTATTTAAGATTTGCATCTATAGCAAACTCATAACAAAATAATAACTTGACTAGTACTACAAAAATATCATATTTCAGAGATAATATATTTTTCAGTTCTAATAAAACTCTCAACATGTCAGAGTATCCCTCATATTTTAAAGTCTGTCAAGGTAAACGTTCTAAAAAGACTCTTTCATTATATATATATATATATATATATTAAACATTGACCTATATCATCATATGAATTACTCATACATATACACACATTCTTATGATTCGAAAAAAATGCTCTGAGGAAAGTACTTGATAATGTCCTGAAAAAACAGCTATTAAGCTATTATATTTGTATTACACAGAGTCTTCTGGAAAGAATATTATAAATCCATAAACTTGGAGTGTAAGATATAGTTTGTTAATAATGGATCGAAAGGAAGCTAATGCACTGAAAATATACTATTTTTTTTAAATAAAAAAATTGAATATTTTTTATATTCTATAAATTCATGGAAAACGTTCAGATCATTGCATTTATATATCAATATGTATTATTTAATGTTTTTTGTTATATATTTTTTTTCATGTTTCAAAGCGTTGACCAGGAAGCGAACCCGGGCCAGCTGCTTGAAAGACGGCTATGCTAACTACAAGACCACCAACGCTTGACAAATTTTATTTTAACTATTAATTAAAAATATATAGATTCTTAATTAATGATAATAAACTATAAATTGAGTGCAAGACAAAAAAAATTGTCCCAAATGTATTTAAACTAAAAAATAATCAAGTTTCAAACTCTAAACTCTATATTAGTATTACAGGTGTATGGCGTAACAAATATAGAATAAGATTTTATATATATATATCGACTTGTATATAAAGATCGTTGTGATTATAATACTAAGACTAAAATCTTATTAAACACAACTTTGTTGGATTTTTAAAATTCAGCATTCATGGTCACAATAAACTTTATTAAGATGTAAAGTATCAATACAAATTTCAGAGTAACTAATACATTTTTTTTTTAAATTTCATGCATAAATAGATTTTATTAAAGAAAAAAAACGTTATAGAATACTCTAATTTCTATATTTAATTTTCATGCATATTTTATCTCAAACTCAGAGCACTTATATATTAATTAATATTTTGTTATTGAAATTTTCAATGAGTACTTTAATTCCCTGCTTTCTAGCACCACTTTAAACCTTTCTATACAATACAGAAGTTTGACAGCAGTGTTTAAACTGGAATTCGTTTAAATACTGCTTTCTGCATTAGATGAAAATGATCCTGCTTGTGCCAAAGGTGCAGTTCTTTGGAGGCTTGCAAATAAACTCAAAAACGTATTTCTAATTTCAGGGCTACACAAACAGTATATGTAAAAATTAAGTGCATAATTTATAAATTCCAAATCATTTGCAATAGCTCTGTAAACTTGGAATGGATAATTTCTTTCCATGTTATCACGATTAAAAATAGTAAGAAAGGCTGCAGGTGTCATGCATATAAAGAATAATATAACAACACTTATAAGAAGAAGAACTAGACGTCCTTCTTCTCTGTATTTTTTCAATTCCTTTTTCAGTTCTTTATTTAACTGATTAGATTGAAGTTGTTGTTTTTTGCGTGTTTTTTTTCTAAATGCGATAATAATAAGTGTATTAAGTATTCCTAGTATAATAGCAGGGCCAATTCGAACACTAATTTCTTTAATCCATAAATAAGCTTTAAACCCAACTGTTTGTATTACTTCTTGATTATCTCTGATTTTGTAAATCACTGTAGTTTCATTGTCTACTGTTAAAATTTGTTCAACTACTTCTTTTCCAAAACATCGTGGAATATATATTACAAATGCAGCAAAATATGCAAATAAAATCATAAACTTTGCACGCTGTGGAGTATGAATATCCCTGAATCTGTAAGGTCGACATACAGAAATGTAGCGATCCATAGTTAGGGCAACCACAATAAGAACACTAGATCCCATAATTGCATTGACAAGTGGCAATTCTAAATGAGCATGGTACCATGCAGAATAATATGTCTGTTGATTTTTTTTTAAAAGACGTAATAAAAGAGGTATAACAAATAATAGTGAAAAGAGATCTGAAATTGCTAACCAAAATAAAAATATATAAGTGGCACCCTTGAAGTTGGGCCTGGTTAAAACTATCAAATTCATTACATTTCCCAAAGTTCCAATGCCAATAATGAGTGGAGCTACAATACCATATGCTATATATGCTAGTCTATCGAGTTGGTCTTGAAGGGCCTTCTCACTATTGTTCACTGAAGAATTAGAGAGCTGATCCATTGAAGTGGCTATTCTTGGTTTTGGAATCTATGAAACAAAAAAAAAACAACAACATTAGTTTTGTGCTAAATATTTTAGTAATAATAACAAAAATATTTATTTAATTATTTAAGATTAAATTTATTGAAAAAAATGATAAATCTTAATTTGGATTATAAAAATATATGTAATTAAAAATATTTTTATATTTAGATAATAACAGATATGTAATTATAAATATTTTTAAAATGAAATATTTTGAGCAGGCTCTATTTTGTTTTATATTTAAATAGAAGAAAGAGAAATTAAGATTTTCCTGACGGATTGTGATGGTGATATTTTTCTTGCATTTTCTATACTGGATTATTTTCATTATCTAGATGAATTGTTAAACTTTTTTTTCTAAAAAGTCAAACTTTTTTCACATTTCATCAAATACTGTTTTAATTGGTAACCAGAGTTTTACTGGTCAGAAAATATCACTTAAAAAAGATAGGAATAATATTATTCAAACATTGTGTATTATATTAACCTGCTTACAATTGCAATAACGACAGGTGTATGGAAAGATGTAAATAAAGTTTTATTTTAAAAAAACATGTAAAAGTTCAACTTATTGATGGAAATAGTTTACATTGATGAAGTAATTTATCTGTGTTATGTGCATGAAATAAAACTTTTCAATTAATAAACCAAACATTTTTGCATTCTTTTGTAAATAAAATAGAATAGTTATTTAAGAAAGATTCTTACAATGATGATCAATGCACATAATTTTGAATAAATAAATAAATAAATGCCTAGTAGTGTGGCACTGTATCTATTTTCGGGGTGAAAATTTTTTTATTGGTTTATAAAAAAATACACTCGCCAAAATGTAAAATATTTCAAAAATGTAATAATTAGCACATTTAACAAGAGGTAAAAGTAAACAATAAATTAAGTGTTTATAAAGTATAGATTTTAATCATAGCATTTATAAAAATATAATTTTATTTCAGTATTACTTTTATTATATAATAAATAACCAAAAAATATTTACCAAATCACTATTTATTTAACAAGAATATGCATAATATTAATAATTAAAAATCAAAATTGGGCTCATATTAAGTTTATATCTATTTTTTTCCTCATAGTTTCTAATAACTTTTTTTATTTTATTGTTCTAACTTACTTAGATTAAAAATTTTAAGTATAAATTAATGGTACCATGCAACATATTTATTTTAAATACTATATGAAATTCTTTTATGTGTAACTACAATTCTATTGCTTAGTTACATGCACCCTACTTATGACATTTTTTTTTTTTTTGCATTATTTATTTTTCAATAACTGCTTTTAATTTATTAAATAAAATAATCATATTCATTACATTGTGCTGCTATTGATGATAAAGTGATGCAAAAAATTTAATAACCGAATAAATATTTTGCTTAGTTTATATGTTGTAAAGGTTGGAAAGACCTACCCTTTACCATCAAAGTGGCATTATTGTTTTTTTTTTTTTTAGAAATGATTTGAATTTGATGTGGGAGTTTTGTATATATGTTGTTGTTAGTTATTGTTATTTATTTCAATTTTTTTTTTTTTGGTATATGCATTTATTTATGATTGCAGGATTTAAATGACAGTAGTGATATAAAAATATATAAGTATGTGTATATATATTATACAAAGATATTGGCTTATATTTAAATTATCTGCCTTTAGTAATATCAATGATCAAATATTCGCATCTAAAATTATTAAATGGGTTTTCGTTGTATTTTTATTTTTGAAATTGGTTGCAATGTAATTTTGTTATTTGTTGTTTATTTATTTATTTTGTTTTTATAAACTGTAAAGCTAATTTTTATATGTAATTTTTTTGATTTTAATATTTAACACTTGATGATGGTTGTAATAAAGATATTGATATCAGAAATGCATGATAGACTGAACTAAACAACTGATATAAAAAAAACCCTATGGTAACAAGGTTTGACAATCACCATTAACAAAAAAAAAGCAAAGCATTGTAACTGTCTCCTATACATTTTTTTTTACTTAACTACAATATTTATTGGAATTGATATGTCATTAGAAATGGCAGGTTAAACAATAAATTATGATACAGGAGTTTAAATCCTCCATTCTACCCTATTTTATTATAACATTTAGTGAAAAAAATAAGCAAATTATTGATAAGCAGACATTTGGAGTAGAAAACAAGCCAATATAATGAGTATCTAAATATTCAATCAACTGATCCATTATAACCTAATCCGGATAAAATAATACTCTGATACAACCATTTAAAAAGGGTTCATGAATTCATGCATTCATCATTTCAAATTATTTTACGTGTTAATTCAACCTATGCTCAGAACGAACAAAAATGCATCAAATCGTTATTGAACTGAAAACAAAGAAGATTAAATGGTAATTAATTTGAGATTTTTTTTGTATGATTAATTTTAAATTTAACTATTTATATACATGTAAACTAATTTTAAGTTTAAATCAATCATTATAATTAACAACATATTAACACTTTAATAGCCTGAAACACATATTTGTGGTTGTCACCTTTAGATCACTCTAACTCAGCCAATTTTTTGGTTACAGTGATGAAAAAATACCCATATTAAAGCTTAGAGCGAGGCCTATAAGATGCTGCCCTCTTCTGAATTATTTTTCAAGTAAAAAAATCAATACTAGGAGGGTTTTAAGTTGAACAAAAGAAGAAGGCCAGTTTTGATTGGTTGGATAATCTATTCTCAATCTATTCTCAATTCTTATTGGCTGATGATTCCGTTAAATATTTTTTCACCGCTAAAATGAAAATATATGTTTTGGAGTGTTTTTTTTATTATGTTTCATACATATTATAAATAATTTTCATAAAATCTGCTAAAAATATAGTTATTTTACAAAAGTAGTAAGGTTTTATTTAAAAAATGTATACTTTACATGCTTGTAAAGTGAAAAATAAACCAGGTAGCAACAATTTTGACATCTTGTCAAGAGTTGAGATTGCTCCAAGCTGTTTATTTGATTTTCAAACAAAGATTAATGTTTTAGAATATTTTTCTGGCATTATAATGTATTTTTGGTGTATTTTTTTAATAATATGCTAAAAGTATAATTATTTTGAGAAAGACGTTAAGATTTTTCCTAAAAAATTCTTAAAAAATTCGAAACCTGAAATCTGGGAGGGATTTAAATTACATTTACATTGTTTCTAATTTGCTCGTAATGTTTTCTTTGATTTTTCCACTTTTGAATATTTTTATAAAATACAAATAAAAATATATTTTTGAAATAACTTTCGTTTACTTTCCTAACATTACAAATAATTAATATACTTTTTGAAAATGAAACTAAAATTAATATATATTAAAAGATGAAAATATTTGTATCAAAGAATTTGTCACTTGACCAATTAAAACCAATTAAAAGTTTCAGAGTTTTACTTCATTTGTCCAATAATAAAAATGATCCATGAAACCATTAAGTTTCATTGAGAATTAAAATTTTTTATTTTATTTTGATTCACATGCAATATATATTCGTAAATAATATAAGTAAATTGTTTTAACCATTTAACCACTAATTATATTATTGGTTGTATGAGGTAAAAATCAAATCTTTTAATTGGCCAACTCACAAACTGAAGACAAAGCCTATTGTTAAAACATATTCGCCTATAATATTAAATTCAACTCAGATACATTTGTAAAAAGTATATTACTAATTTTTCAGGTTATGAAAGTTCTTTCAAAAATAAATTACTATTTATTTATTATAAAATATATTCAATTTTGGCAAATTTAAAGCGAATGTCTAAACAAAAAAGTGCTGACGCAAATGCTTTTTTTCAATTTTACGTTATGGAAAAGTAAAGATTTCTTTTTGCTAAATCTTAAATATTTTTACTAAAATGTTCAATATTTTTTGAAAATAATTTTGTTTTTTTAGTATATTTTGTTAAAAACTATTTTAATTTCTCAAATTATATTTTTTTAATACTTAAATTACATTCGAAATGAAAATCTCAGCATTTTTCTTTATTTTCTTTGATCAGGCAGTTTCTTTGTTCTTTCCAGCCAATCAGAATGTCTTTTTCAGCTGAGAGCTGGCTGACAGCCAATCACCAACAAGCTTCTTTCTTTGTTTAGCTTTAAATGTGGTTTTATTGATTTTTTACTTGTAAAATAATTCGGAAGAGGGCACCATCTTACAGAACTTTTAAAAACCTAATCAATAACTGTCAAACGAATATTCTAGCATTAAAACTAGCAGAATTAGAGTGACGTCAAATGTCGACAAGAGACCTCATAAGAAGCGGGAAAAGAATTAAATCTTTAATTTATCAATATTCATAGTAAAAACGCTAGAGATCACTTATTATTAAAAAAATTCTTTGTTCATTAATTGTTACATCTTATATATGGACAATATATAAATAAACTGGTTTTAAATTTCAATTCATTAACATAAATGATTATATATTAGATATAATTTGTTATTAAAACACTTTGTTGTTGTTTTAATCAAAATGCATTACATGCACACACACTATATATATATAAATCATATTTTTCACCTTAACTTTTATACAATCACTTCACTTGACACAACCATCCTCTGTGTGGCTTGTGTAACAAATGCAAATTGAAAAAGTTACACGGTATATGTATTTTATATATTTAACCCGTGCAAATCTTCGTTTTAACATATATATATATTCTAACCTTGGCCGTGTGCATCTCACTTCCAGGCAATATAAATATTTAATAAAATGGGTTAGCTCAGTTAATAATTAAGTTTTTTTAAAATGCAAATGATTAACAAATAAAATATCCGGCATTATATTAAAAATATTCTACTAAAAAAATAATGAAAAGGTTCAATTTATTAAATAAATAAATAAAATATTTATTTATATCATGAGACTTGGAAGTGAAATACACATGACAAGATAGATTACATTGAGCCAATATCCCATAGGATACTACCTCAAGAGCATTAAATATCTTAAATAAATAAATGTATAGTATTCTTACAACTTTAATAAATCCTACTCATTAAGATTAAACTAATAATTAAATCTTAATATTTTATTTATAATAATTTAGCTCAATAAAATCTCAGGTTCATAAAACTATTCTAAGTTAATTAAAATTACTGTAGTAAAACATGAGAAGGGATTTTTATGTCATACTCTACTACACTTAACTATATTAATAATAATAAATAATAATAATATTCTTCATTGGATGGACTAATTTTATGTATCTTTTCTTCACTATAATTTATTACCATAATAAAATAATAAAATATTATAATATAATCTTTTATCCTCATATAATAATATAATAAATATGTGGTAGCATTTGATAATCTGACAAACATATGTGTGGCAATGGATAGCATATAGTTTGATGTACTCTTATACTAATCAATTTATGATCACAAGATAATGTAAAAAATGTGATTGCTTAGTAAATAAATTCCCCCAAAAATATGATTGAAAATAAGGGATAGGAATATCCAATGTTATACAAGCAATATACTAGTGAGTGTACTATTGAATTAAATCAGAAAGTTGAATCATTTGAAGAGGAATTAGGAAATGTAAAAAAGGATTATAGGGGAATATCAAATTAGGATTGATGACCATACTTTTAGAATAGGTAGCCAGGTTGAGGAATGCCAAAATCAGAAGAGAACTTTAAGCTCACAATTAGAGATACAGAAGTTAGACCAAGGTAGATTTGGTCAGAGTGTAAGTGATCATGTCATGCAAATCACAAAAAGAGTAGGTGAGTTAGAGATAAAGGAGGAGGGCGCACAAGCAAAAAGTATTAGATTAGAAGAAGTAAATGAAAGGTGCCAAAGAATAAAGACAGAAATGGAAGATAAGTTGAGGCATGAACTAAGTTGTGAATGGAGAAATTTCCAGGTTAAATTAGAAAAGTTTATACAGGATGCCTTGACTCAGAAGCCAAATGCCAAGTTAGATATAGAGTGACCCAGTGCTAGAGAGTTAGGCATTACTGAGATTAAAGAAATTTATAATGGCCCACCAGTTCATTGTTTTATATAGTCTTTAAAAGATGTCGAGCTTAACAGAGTAGGCATACAGAAATTGGGATCAGAAAGGATAAAGTCAAATAGTATGAGGGAGTCCCATGATTCTATGGCACTCAAATTTTTGACTGTCAAGACTTTCAAGGGGGAATATGTAGAAAATCCTTACAAGTTTTTACAAAGCTTAGAGGAGTTATTCTCTTTGTGCCCACTTTCAGAGGCAAAGAAGTTGTCATTGCCAGTAATCACTTGTATGCCTTCTCAAAAGATTGATGGCAGACTCGGTTTGATAAACCACATGCCTATGGGAACTTTAAGTACCTTTTCTTATCTAGATTTTGGGGGGAGGATATGCAAGACAATCTAAGATGTCATATTTCGCAAGAAAAGTACAACCAGTACAAGGGCAGCTACACTCAGTTTTTTTAGGAAGCAGACGGGAAGACTCAAAACCCTTACTGCATACCCCTTGTCTGAGCAGCAGTTAGTGCATATTATACAGCACAATTTACCTCAGCATGTGGAACAAATTCTAATCACAGCAGATAGACAGACAATAGAGGAAGTAGTAGATATTTTGGAAATGTAGAAATAAGTGATAAAGTTAGTGATGGTAAACCTAGGGAACCCCTTACCTCAGTGAATAGTATAAATGTCCCTGGTAGATATTCATGCTTATCAGAATAGAATAGCTAGAAGTACAAGTAAATACAAAATGAGATCACAAGTTAGAAATAGACCTTGTTATAATCCTTATTCTTTTACAAAGAGAAATGATGATGGTTGTTGGCCATCTACTAGCGGGGTACAGACTACCCCTAAAAGGGTTTGATTAATGTTAAAAATGCTGGAGCATTAATCTAGAAAAGATTTCAATGGAATGTTCCTCACTTTGGGGCCCTACTTCTAGAGATCTGGGGAACACTATGTGCTGGTTCATGAATAATTTAGATTTTGACTTGGAACATTGGGAATCTGAAAACTTGGTTGAACTTTCTAGTTTGTACAACTGCCCAATAATTAAAGTAGTTATGTCAGGTTTAGTCATTAATGCCTTAATAGGCAGTCAAGCTTCTTTAGTATCAGAGGAGGTGTATAGAAAAATTTATCAAATTGACAATCTTTGCCTATTTTGCCACTCAAATCCCTGCATGTAACCCTTGCTAATGGGAAGAAAATTAAATTGTCAAATAAACAAATTTTTATTGCTATTGAAATTTGGTACTTTAACACTTGAACATGTATTTTTGATCATGCCCGACCTGATTCATGAAGTTATAATAGGTTCAGACTTCATGACTCTTAACCAGTGTTCTATTAATTATAATAATCATACTTTTACGTGTAGAGAGGAGATTTGCCCTCTCCTGGAAAATTTGGTTAGTCAGGATAGTCAATTAATGGCTATGCTAAAGACATCAGTCAACATAAATATCAAGGTTAAGCTAGATGGTTCAAGTATTATAGGTTCAGAATACTATGAACCCTTTTTTCAACTGCTGTTTTAGTATAGATTTATTTCCTCAAAAATACCTGGCATCATCAAAGGTTACATCCATAGGATTAACTTAAAAAGTAGTGAAATCTTTCAACAATGCACCTACCCAGTACCCTACCAGTACCGGACAGAGGTCCAGCAGCAAAAACAAAAATGCTTGATTGGAATATCATCAAAATTGGACCTTCACCTTATGTTAATCCCCTGGTTGTTGTTAAGAAAAAGGATGTTACCCTCCATGTTTGCCTGGATGCATTCACACTTAATCAGCACACTATTCCTGAGCATAATGTCCCACCACCAATACAAGAATTGCTTCTTGGATTTCAGGGGAGGAGTGTATTTTCAATGTTTGATCTGAATGTGAGCTACTGGCAGATCCCATTGCATCCAGAGGCTCAGAAATATACAACATTTCACCATCAGGGCCACTTGTATATGTTCCAATGAATGCCATTGGTTTAATCAATAGCAGTGTAAGTTTGATCAGATGCTTGAATGCGGTCTTTTCCCAGAAACTCAATGGCCTAATAGTTATTAATTTTGATGATATTGTAATAGCATCTGACAACTTATCCCAACATTTAGATCACCTCAGTTTGTTCTTCTCTGAATGTTCCACACATAATATCAAAGTCAACCTTGAGAAATGCACTAGAGCAGCTAAAGAAATCACTTTGTTTGGCCATTTAATTAGTAACCAAGAAATAAAGCCACATCCAGATAAAATCTCTGCTATTCAGCAATTCCCAGTTCCAAGAACTAAGAAACACTTGAGGTCATTTTTGGGACTGTGCAATTACTACCATTGTTTTTACAATATTTTTTTTCTTTTGATACCCTTCATTTGTCAGTGTTGCTAAAAAATGTGAGCCCTGGGTTTGGATCCCCAACCATGATGGGGTGTTTCAGACTATTAAAGATAACTTCTTAAAGTCATTTATACTTGCATATCCAGACTTTGAAAGGGAATTTTATCTTCAAACTTTTGGACAGTAGTGGATTTGGGTTGAGGGTCATCCTGTATAAACTGGGTAATGAGGGGGAGCCCCGGGTCCAGTACTTTCTTAGTCATCATTTAAGGGGACCAAAACTAAATTACACAATGAGAGAAAGAGAAGCTTTGGCCATTGTCTGAAGGTTCCAGAAACTTAGGCAAATATTATTGGGATCCAATGTCATAGTAATGTCAGACCATCAGACCTGGAATTCTTAAACAAGAGTTATCTGCACAATGACCAGTTGATTAGGTGTAGCTTTTATCTCCAACAGTTTTCTTATCAAATTATGTATCATTCTGGCCAGGATAACATTGTCACTGACATTTTAAGTCATCATCCTACCCCTGTCTCATACCAGAACCCTTGCACTGAAAACATTATCATATGCAACTTGACAACCCTACTTGAAGATGAAATAGTACAAAATTACCATGACTTGCCCATATTGCAGGCACAGGATAATGAATTGAGAAAAATAATCCAAGTGTTTGTTAATCCAGTAGACTTAGGTAATAAAAGGAGATACATTGATAAGGTTAAAGCTAGATATAAAATGTATAATGGTATGTTATTGAGAAAAGCTAAAGGAATGGAGGAAGATTCTTGGAGGGTGGTGGTTCCTTTATGTTTAATAGATAAGTTAATTTATTACATTCATTGACAGTATGAACATTTTGGAGTCCAAAAGATACAGCCTATTATTAAGAAGTATTTCTACTTTTACAACATGACTGAACTTATTACAACTAGACTAAAGATTGTGAGATTTGTCTTAGGACCAAGTTCAGAGGCAAATCTTATGTGGGAACTTTACAACCCATCCTGCCCAATCAACCCAATGAATTGTTAGCCTTGGACTTTTATGGGCCCTTTCCTCCCTTTAACTGTCAGAAATTCTTTCTTGTAACATACGATGTGTTCTCCAAATTTGTTTCTGCATTCCCAGTCCCAAAGACAGACACCAAGAATGTGATCAAACATCTAGAAGTCTCTCAATTTTTTGTGGTGGGTAAACCAACTTCAATCCTAACAGACCATGCTACTGCTTTTATTTCCAATTATTGGAAAAAGTGGTGTAGGAAGCAAAGTATCAAACATAT
Organism: Epiperipatus broadwayi; assembly: GCA_028023455.1. Classification (NCBI taxonomy): domain Eukaryota; kingdom Metazoa; phylum Onychophora; class Udeonychophora; order Euonychophora; family Peripatidae; genus Epiperipatus; species Epiperipatus broadwayi. The sequence continues at coordinate 378,907 of JAQFVV010006581.1, forward strand.
TATGTGTTCAATATGTAACTATCAGACAAATCCCAGTGAGAGGATTATGTGAGAGATCGGCAAACTATTCCGAGTATATTTGGGTGGGGACCATAGACAATTGGTGCATAAATTGCCCCAAATTATCCATTATATTAATATTACTATAAATGAATCTACCAAAATGACACCCCCTCCGATTGCATTTTGGTAAGGCTGAGCCCTTGTTAATCAAAACCCCTTTACCTGTCATTCCGGAAGATGTTGACATCTCACATGATCTGACACCAACATGCACTAACTTCACCACCATAAAGCTGGTCCTCACCCTTTCAAAATCCATGATCGTGTAATGATCAGAACTCCTCACACCAGCAATCTTAAAAAGCACACCTTCAGAAAATTTCTAGATCTCTATGAAGGCTCTTATGAAGTAGTAAAACAAGTGGGTGAGAATGCATTTTTGATTTCTACCCCAGAGGGAACAAGAAATACCTATAATGCTCACAGCTTGATACCCTTTCCAACCAGAGTATAATAGTTGGCATGAAATTTATAGAGTCTGAATGTTTAATTGCATATTTTCCATGTTTAAAATTAATGCTAGTGTATGATATTTAAACTACTAATTTACTATTGTTGTTGCTAATTGCATATTTCTTTTTTTTTTCATTACAAGGGAAGGCGAGTTGTGACATTCTGGTTTGGCACCAGAAATAATATTTATAATAGTGTATTATTGTATCAGCAACATCTGATATTATATTACTTAAAAAAATGAAATAATGTGATTTTTTTTTTTTTTACGTATTTATGATTTAAAATATGGTTATAAATTTTTATAGGTGCAATTTAAAATGTATTAGATGTTTAGTTGCTTACTTTAGGGTAGAGGAGGTGGTTTGTTATAAACAGTCAGTTCACCTTGAGTTGGTGCTGATTTGTTTTGTTTGTTCACAAATAAATAGTTAGACTTGTTTTGAGTAATTCTCTGGTTCATTTGCTTTACACATTTTAAGTTATAGAATAAACAGGGAAGAATGTTTCACTCATCATCATTAAAATAGCCATTTAGTCATATCAGTTTAGTGTCTAGAGTGCATTGTTTGTAAATATTCATGTATGTCAATATCATTATTCAACTTCATTTTTTATTCACATGTTTCATTAAATCATTAGCTATCACATTTCATACTGAATTATTTAATTTCATAGATAATAGTATTTAAAACCAGCTTAATTACATTTTAAATGAATTAATTGAGCATTGACCTAAATGAATTATTATACAATAGTTATATTAAAAAATATTTTATTTATTAAAGCAATTGATATTAGTTTTATTCTGTTGTTTTAAAAGTACATAATATTTTATCCTTAACTCAATTTAATATTAATATTTTTTTATTTATTTAAAAGACAGAATGATTATTTTTTTCTTTTCCCCACTTATTTTTAACAAAAGTTTCTTGCATAAATTAAGTCATGTTTTCTGTCTGTTGATCTTTGAACTTTCAAATCTTGAACTATTGGATGAGAAAAATTATGAGGTAATATTTTTAAAAAAATCTCTAAAAACGATTGACACTTCAATTAACACACTCCACTCCACTCCTACATTTTGACCTTCTGACTACTAGGCCAGCTACAACTTTAAACTGCTAAAAGGTCTTCCAATACGTTTCAATTTTAAACAAAGTTTAATAGTATATTTTTTCTCTTCCAAAATTCAAGCTGAAAGTAACATATTTTATTGTTGCAAAATATGTGTACTTAAACTAAACTAAAGATACATTGGTCTTATCATTGGATGACTATTTAAATTCTTCAAACATCGTCAAAGATACATGTAAGTGCCTATATATTATATTATTTAAATTTAAATTGCCACTGTTGAAAATATAAATGAGAATGAATACTAGTATTATAAATTTGTCTAATTTAAACTTGAAATTAAACAGAACAGAAGAAAGAAGATTGTATGTTTACTTGTTAAAATTATTTTTCTCAAGTTTTAATTATATTTTTAAGGGAATAATTGCAGAACTGTTGTTAAACATTTTCAGAACTCTTTCTAAAAAAATTTATGCTAATTATAAAAAAAAAAAGATTTAAAGAACACATATGAATTGTTTAATTTTATCTTTATTATTGTTGGAACATTTTCATAACTATCTTTGTTCTTACCTATTTAAAAAAAAATATACAGGATTAAATATGCAAAGTGAATATGTTGTTCATATTTACCTGTTTCCAGACTAATAGGAGAAATGAATTTATTAAAATAGACGAATTATATAACTTTGTATTATTAAAGGCATTCCTCACTCGTTGTGAAACTTTTCTGTCTAAAAATATTGCTAGTAAATTCATTTAGACAAATATTATTAGCTAATATATATATATATATATATATTGCTTATTTAGAATGGCTTTAAAAAAATAAAATAATACATTTGAATGTCCTAGGAAAAAAGTACTCCTTCATTTGCGTCATTAAATATATTGCTTAATTAATTGAATCCTCATATAATGTCAACAGTAATTTATCAACTGATAGTTGAGAACATTGAGTTGCTCTTATGAATTAAAATAATATTGTTTTATTTTGTCCTGCAAAAAACGTGTTTGTGATATATGTATTGGTCAGTATTGATATTTGCGTGAAAATAATTATTATTCATTTTGGATAAATGACCAAGGAATGTCATTCATAAAATATTAATAATTTTTCATTACAATTAAGAAGAAAGAAGAAAAGAACTTTATTATTTAATAGTATTTTAGATAGTTAGTGCTAGTTCAGAAATGTTTATTATATGTATTATTATATTTTTGTTCTACTAGAACGTCTCATCAGATAAAGGAAAATCATACAAGGTTTTTTATTATTATTATTTTAATATAAGTTTGCTGCGTGATAAACAAATGGAAAAATCCATTTATAGTTTAAAAGGGGTAAACCATTATTTTGAAAGAGTTTCATTGTATTAAATCTTACCGTATATATTTTTTATAGGTTAGAAAACCATTATTTTCAATAATTATTTCATCTGTAATATACAACTTTATTATTTATCTAAGCTCAATTTTGCTTTAGATCTGTGGTAATTTAAATGCACTATATAAAAAAATTATTTTGTCTTGCTTTGCCCACAGTAATTATTACTTTGTTTTCCAACTGTTATTAGAATGTTGCCAAGTCCTAGATATTATCAGATATGAAATATTTATTCTTTATCATATTTATAAATTAGTAACTAATATTTTAATAGTAGATATTTGCTACTGTGATTTTAACTGGTATGTGTATCATTATTCTTATATATGTGTGTGTCCATTATTAAACTTAGCTATAATATGTTAATTGCAAATGCAAATGTTTTATAATCAATTGGTTTTGGAGGAAGAGGATCGTCAATTGTTTAGAAGGATTAGTGATTTATTTAAGATAATTATTGTTCTTTATTATGTTTGAATGGAAACATATTTTGTGGCTATATACAATGTTTTATAGTATTTATTGGATTGAGTATAAGCTCTCCTTTTTTGTTATTTAAATTTTTAAACATGGGTAGATTGCCTAGTGTAGTAGGCATGGAATCAGGTAATCCCTTATTTTCTGTGTTTTGAAATGTTTTGATAAGAGTAGATGGAATCCTCCAGTTTTGATGATATTTATTACGAATTAAAGTATCTGAAGTTGAATATATTATCCGTTTGTTTATTTGGTGAAGAGATTTATTCCCACCAGTTTATTTAGTCTCAGAAGTAGACTTGAAAGTTATTGTGTTGATGTTTATCTGACTTGAATTGTAGAAATCTTTTATCCCCATGTGTTATTGAATGTTTTTCCAGCTTATATTATAACCAAGTGCCAGATAATTTATTGATAAAAAGAAGAATAAAGGCAGACTAGATTTTCTTACAAAACAACTGTAACAAAGTTAGTAATTAAAGTTTAATTGACCATTGACTTTGTCCGTATTGTGATCATATTATAACTTCACAAGCAAACTGATTAGATTGTTTAGAATTAATTATTTATTCTTTGACACACAGCATAATACAGACCCATGTATAAAGTGTTATTTTGAAAGAGGAAAAAACCATTATTAATGTATAATTTTACTTATCATTTTCAAACATTTTATAGTGATCATTTAGATTTCATATCATTAACTTTATCATTAAATCATCATTTGATTAAGTAAGCAGGCAAAGATAAAATATACTTAATGAATAGAACTGTTATTTCTATTTTGGCAAAATAAAAGAAAATAGTTATGTATTAGAATACTTTATTTCAGTGTTGCAAGGGCAAAATATATTAATTAGTGACATTCTTTATTTTATTTTGCAAGACATGGTTTTATAAGAATATATTGGTTAATGTAATTCTTTATGTTATTTTGCAATATATAATTTGATGAGAATGTGTTAAAGTAATGAAGTTTTTTATTCATTTTTGCAAAACCTAGTTGATGTTATTCTTAGGTTTCAAACCCTTTTATTTTAGTTATCTTTACTGTGCATTTGAAGTAAAATGCAAAATATTAATTATATTTTATAGCATAATTAGAATATTTAATCCATATTGTTTATCTTAGATTTATTAATTTGATGGATAAATAAGTATTATAAAACTAAATGTTGAACAAAAGATAAATTTTGTTGTGGATTAATAGGAGCACGAGGTTATATGTCTTTAGCTTTTTAGGTATCAGAATAAGCTGATAACTAAGAAATCATTTCCTTTATAGTAAAATATATGGTTTTATTTTGGGTTTATTATTTGATATTACAAATATCAGTTGTTCACAAACCTACCCAGATGTTTGGATAGATAAAATGTGTAATTTTGAAATTCAAGAGCATATTATGTTATTATTATTAAATAAAAATTGTGAAATAGATTAAATATTTGTTTAGCTATTTTCTTGCTTGATTAATAAATATTTTATTACTCAAAAATTTGTATTTACAATTCTTTTATAACATTCTTTCGTTGTTTCATATTTCCACGCATGTTCACACATTTATTTTATTTAATGTGACATAATTGTATTTTCATTTAATTATGATAAATATCCAAATATGATGATATTGATTTCCTTGATCCAAGCACAGTATGAGATGCCAATTATCTACTGATGGTTTTGAAAGGTTTTATTATTTAGTAATTGTTTAGATCAGCGTTTCCCAACCTTTTTTGGCTCGCGTACCACTTGGTAGTACATCACGCTAAATTGTACCACTTCATAAAAATGATTGTATTTTGTGAAATTTATTGCGAGTGTGTTATTTTATTTGCATTATAAATATTATAGGGTGACCATGTATTCACATCACAATGAGACAAATTACATTGAAACACGCTTAAACGATTATAAACTCACTGAAAATATAAATTCACTGTAACATATATATATATATATATATATATATATATATATTTGTTCAAAGTTTCATATTTATCTACTATTTTGTCATATTTCGTTTACTAATAAATGGTTTTAATAAAAACACAAAATTATAAAAAAAACCAATTAATATATTTTATCATAATCAAATATTTTTATAAAATAAATTTAATGAGATCCTTGTGCTTGTTTCGAAAAACATAGTTTTTTGAAATTTGGTTCAAAAGATGTGAGGTATACCCTTAAGTCTACAGCTGCATTCAATTTGTTTCAATACTTTTTTTTTTTTAAATATATGAAGAAAAAGCTCTTTCTCTACTAATTTCATACTAGTAAATGGTAATAATAATTTAAGAGCTTTCTCAGAAAGTTGTTCATAATCTTTAATGTTTAACCAAAATTAATTAGATTGTGTCGATAATTCTATTAAATTTTCTTTCTCTTTTATTGATAATGATGTAGCTTTTTCTAAATGTTCTTCATAGAAGGGGTTTGAAATCCACTTATCATTTGTGTTTTCGGGTTTTGCAAAATATTCCATTAAAGACAATTTTAATCCTGTTAAATGTGCTATTATATTTTCTCGTATATCTGGAGACAGACTAACCTTATTTTCAAACAAAAAATATGTAGAGTTTTGAATACTTTCGGTTGATTGTTTTCAATACACTGCTTCCAAAAATCTAATTTCTTAATCATATTTTCAATTTTATCATTAACATTAAAGATCGTTATCGAGTTGTTCTGAGGTGTCAAATTTAAGTTATTTATTTGCAAAAAAATATCAGTTAAATATGCAATCACCTGAATGAAGCCAACCAAAATCATACAATTTCGAAGAAAGATCAAAAGAATTGTCTTAAAAAAAAAACTGTCCTTCTTGTCTAAATTCGAATAAGCGGGTTATATGGGGATCAATGAATTTTAATAAACAAAGACGATACAATCACAAACAATAACCTGTCACTTGTAAGCTGCGTGGGGAAGTGAACAAGAGTGCAGCACCATGACAACAGTGGCGGCAATATCTCAAGTTACTAATGGCTAACAGCTAAATTTAAAAATGCACTCCAAAAAAAATGATATCGATTGCTGGATTTTCGATCATCGACTGTACATATTAACAACTTTACTGTATAATATTATTAATTAAAATATTTTTTATGAATTATAGGAAAAAACGTTTCTATGATATTTTTATGATTTGATTTTTTTTTATGTCTGCCATTATTGATTATTTTTCGCATACCACCAACCAGCAACTCGCGTACCACTGGTGGTACGCGTACCACAGGTTGGGAAACGCTGGTTTAGATGATGAATTGAAATCAAAATGTACCCGATTTCTTTCATTGTCTAACTGCCATTATTTAGTTAGGGTATTGCTTAGTTTGTATTATTATTTTCATAATATTAAATAATAGTTATTGAGAGAGAGATTTTAGTTTAAGCCACACCATATAACAAATTCCCTGAGATCTTTAGTATTTAATTCAGATCAAATAATAAATTCAGTTAATTAGATTAGATTAGTGTTTAATTAAAAATTTAGTAATGATAGGTTTTGTTTGAGTTCAGATCCAGTTAGTTATACATTACAGTTTCTAAAATATTATTTTTTTTAGTTATTGGTGTAATTTTATAATATGGTAGAGGTTGTTCAGTGCATATGTTTGATGGGAGGAAGTGAAATATAGATTATAATTAGTTAATTTTAGCTGGTAGAATTTTACCAATTTAATTTTATTTAGCATAGAACTTGATAGATGTTTTATTCATATTAATCATAATATTTTATCCCACATCTAATGTACATTGTACATCTCATACACCTCTGTATCCCTCAACTGAGCCAGGTTAAGGTGAAACTTTAATTAAGAGCCTCATGAGTAAATTCATGATAAAGTTAGATTGATAGTTTATTCTATGATCCATAGAATTGGCACTCCCAGATAATTGTTAGTGTTAGTGATCGGTGGTGAGGGGTTACAATATATATATATATATATATATATATATATATATTGTAATATGTATAGTGAGGGTACAATATATATATATATATATATATATATATATTGTACCCTCACTTCCAGAAAATATAATATTAACATAAAATGGGTCTAGATCAGTTAATGATTATGCTTGGCTAAATGCATATAATTGACAAATAAAATACTCTATGTTAATATTAATTATTCTACTAGCTCAAATTATGGAAAAAATAATATTGATTCAGTTTATAAAATAAATAAATAAATAAATAAATATTTATTGAATCATGAGACTTGGAAATAATATACAAGTGGTAATAAAGAATACATTGAGCCAATATCCCACAGGATACTACCTCAATGGCATAAGAACACTACCCCCCTATTACTATCTCAAATAACAATTCTATAGCATTCTTACAACTTCAATAATAACTACTCATTAATATTACACTAATAAATAAATCTTAATCCTTTTAATTAAAATAATTTAAACTAAATAAATCTCAGGTTCATAAAACTACTTTAAGTTAATCAAAAATTACTGTATTAAAGCATATAAGGGATTTATTATCATACTCAACCACACCTATCTAACAACAAATATAATAAATAATAATAATATTTTTCATATTATGATTTAATCTTATGTATCTTTTCTCCACTACAATTCTTATTTGCCATAATAATAATAGAAAAATAAGATAACATAATCTTTTATCTTTCATATGATCTTGCAATAAATATGTGGTAGTATTGTATAATCTGAAAATATATGTGTGGCAATGGATATCATTATAATTCTTTACAATATTATAATAATTATCTTATGACCATAAAGATAATGTAAAATGTAATTTCTTAAATAAATAATCTTAAGAAAATATTATAATTCTTAAATAATACTTTTATTTATTTCTGTGCAAAATGTTATGTTTTGGTTCAAATCCTTTGTGGTTTTAAAATGTTGCAGAGTGGGAAAGAAATCAACTTAACACACAAATTTTGAAAAAAACAAGTTTAACAAACTTTTATTACAACAAATAAAAATAAACAATGATCTATTTACAATATTTACAATTTGTACAATAAGTCTTGCACCATTATAAATCTATTATTCATCGTAAACTAATAAGATAAAATATAAATTTAAAGTCTTCACTCCGAATTAAAAAAAATACAATTTCTATTTCCATCTTTGTCAAATTTATAGTAAAGATACAATTACTTTACATTAATTTTAAATATTATCTCTTACTAAATATCATTATAATATGCTTCCTTTAAGCATGCATTGGTTACGAAGCATAAAATATAATAACACATCAAATGTCTATTTTATCAGTAAATAATTTCTCATTTTTGTAATGTTACTATATAGACACAAAATATCCAATGTTTGTCTATTAATAAAATACATAGACATCATTGCTAATTATATTATTATACCCAATATCTTTTATTTAGTATTATTTTAATATGGAATAGTTGCAATTATTGATGTATTTCTTAATTCTTAAAATAATTACAAAATATACCTATGATTATCTTGTACTGTTTCATTTTACTACATTATCAATTTTTAAAAATATGCAATACTTATAAAATTAAGAAAATATTTGAAGTTATTTAAAATTCTAGAGCAACTTCATTTCATTTACATTCATTCATGAAATTTATTTTATTTTAAAATAAATATAGAATATATTCTATGATTCTTTATCCTTTAACTCAGTTTGATTTTTTGATTCCATTTTGCTTTGATTCTATTCATCCTCATAAGTAAACAAACCTATCTTATTCATTAAATAACAGTCCTTAAACTCTAAGTTATTTATCATTTCCTTTTAAAAAATATGATACTGTATGATGTAATGCTTTGGAAAATAGTGATAGCGAATAGATGTGTAGGCATAGGGAAGAAACTAGAGTCTCATTCAATAGTAGATATTAGATAGACATTATGGCACAGTGTATCAATAAAATAGAGGCATGACCTATTCATCGAATAACCTCAATTACCAACAATGATGTCAAAGCTATTACTTCAGCTTTCTTGAACATCAGTATTTAATATAAAATAAACACTGCCCACAGATAAAATATACCAGCTACATGGCTTTGTTATCTGTACCTGTATACTTAATAAGATCATAAAATTTTATTCCTGCCCCATAATAAATCTTACATTAATAACATCTCATTGGTTTTATGTTTGTTTTTTTTAAAATTACTACCAAGTCACTATCTCATAAAATTTTCCTATAGATTTATCAAATCTACATCGACAATGATACTAACTAACATAGACAAAATAACAAATAAAATTCAGTTGTAATTATAATGATCTCAACTAATCAATAAGAAAAAGGTAATTTTACTTTCCTATCAATATTCTTGAACAAAATACAAAATGATTATTATCCATACTTTAAATATCTAAGAAATGTTAAAGTCCTTTATAATAGAATCATATAATTATTCATCATCATGTTATATTATACTAGTAATATGAAATCAAAGTATGCATATCCTTACAATAATAAATTCTAATCTTGTAATTATAATGTGTGTATAAATGTGTTCACACATAACCCAACATGCATACTTCAACATTATATAATTTGTTGATAATCTGCAAAAGAAAATACATCATAAAATATCAATATCCACAACTATTACCTAAGTGATATCAACTTGTCAATCACTTATGATGTCTTCATGTCCACAAATTAAAATAAACATTGCATAGTATAACACATTAAAAGTCTTAACTTATTTAAAATTATAAAATATTTATTATAAAACTATAATATTTTTAGTGAATAAATTAATATTTATGTACCTATTCTACTAATTAAATAATGTGATAATTAAAATTAAGGTTAATAAAAAATAATCAAGACATAATTATATATACTTCTATGTTGAATTGTCCTTTACACAAATATAATAAAATGTTTTTATATTCCTTGACGTTTTTTTTTTTTATTTTTTTTTTAAAAAAAAACTCTTGAAGAGCAATTGTAATCCCCAACATTTTTGCTAGGGTATTTGTTCCAACACTTGATGATGAAACTATAATTTTTCTCCTGCAAATGACTGAATAAATGACTGACTGATGTGTGCATAGAATCCTTCCAGCATGAACAAAGTTTTAAAATAAATGATAAAATAATAAAGCGATGTCTAAAAAATCTTAAAAATTAACAAAAATAAGCATTGATCTGTTCTGCAAAAGTTTATAAAATAATAATTCATAGTCTCTATTATCCAGAACAATGATTGTTAAAATAATAAATAAAACCATAATATAAAAAATAACACTTCGAAGTTTCCTTCCTTAAAATTTTATATCGGCTTGGTAGTGCCTTAGACATGGAGACTTGAATTCAGATATCCGGATATTTCTTTTTGCACACTTTTTAAAAAAATATCTTTTTAGAATTTAATAATTACTTATTGTTAATAGTCCCATTATTTGTAGGGATTTACTTGTCAGGATATTTATAATTTCTTTATCCAAGTATGGTTATTTTCATCATAATTTCAATTATCGGTTCTTTTTAACAAATTATTGCACCACATATAATCTTATAAAATTATAGATTTATGACATACACTTTTCAATACTTTTACATTTAGCTATTATTTTATGACAGTTTTTTTTTTAATTATTCATAATGTTTTCTTCAAAAAGATAAAAGATAAAAACATTTCACCTCTATACCTTTACTTTCCTCATAAAATTTATTAAGAGTTCTGTCGTATTATTTATCAGTTTCTGATATGACTATTTCACTACTAGAAAATGCATTATTATTTTTAATTTCTGAGTAGCTTTCTTGTTAAGCCTTCCACATAATGCCCAATATACATCATTATTTAATAAAAGAGTTCTCCTTGTTAAAACTATTAATACTATATTATTAATTATAATTTTTACTTTTAAAATATTTTTAAATAGATAACTATTACTCATTGGTATTTCCATATTTTAATGTGAAGTTGAATTAAGTTTCGAGGAAAATTCTGGCAAGGGAATTTAACTTTTAGCACTGCATCCTTTAGATAAAACTTATTATAATTTATTTATAATACTCTCTTTGCAAAATACTTAAAATTAGTATCCTTATCAGTTGCAAATAAATTATAAGAGAGCTATTATAGCACTGAATTTACTAATAAGAAAAATTTAAAAGAAGCACAAAATTTTAGAATTACCACCCCTGAACTAACTGTTCATCAGTATTTATACCCCAAAAATACATTTTCATCTGATAACTTAATTTGCATATAATTTCAGAATCACACAATTAATTTTAAAAAATAAAATATGTCTCATTTCTATTTAAAATATTAATTTTAAATCAATTCTTGTACTTTATTAAAATTAATTAAACATTTTAAAATGACTTTTAGAAAACAATATTTATGAATTTATTCCACCTTTTATTTTTAATGTATCTATTTTTTTAAAAAAAACAAAATATTTAACTTTTACTACTTAAATTCATTTTATAAAACTATTTAAACACTTTACAACCAATTTAATACTTGCTCTTGTGATAGATGAATACATATCTTTAATTCTATAGTGTAATTTTTAAAATAATTTTGAAACTTTGTTAACACAAACAATAGTAAGCACATGTGTATAACTGTATACATGTCACATGACTTATAATTGAGGCAGACTGCATCAAAATTCTGTCGGGAAAATATTAAATGTTGATTGCAACAATTATTATATTAAATAAATAATATAATAATAAAATTTGGAATAAATTTTGAAAACATAGAATTAATTGTAAATTTTCCTACCACAAAGATTACTTTTAAAACATATAATATTAAATATAATTATTAGATATAATTTATACTTTAAAATATAGTATTTATTTATTTACAAGTTTTAGCTGTTAAAATTCAACTTTTAAAACATATTTTAAACATTTATTGCTACATTGTTTATTATGGACAGCTTTCCCAACCATATGCAATCAATACATTTAGCTTTATTTCTGTCTTAATGTTATTTAGCACAATTTTAGGCATTAAATATTTTTATTTTGCTTTAAATTGAATTTTTAAAAGATCATCAATATAATATAATCATTGTACAAAAAGAACATATCCTAAATTTAAATTTTTTTAGTAAATTGTTATAATGAATTAATTATGACCTAAAAAAAAGAGCACAATATATATATATATATATATATATATATATATATATATATATATATATATATATATATATATATATATATATATATATATATATATATATATATATATATATATATATATATATTAGATACTTACATAGAATGATTGTCTGTAAGGTTGCCAGGTTTTTATTTTAAATAATCCATTTTCAGGAGCTTCCAGTAAACAATATGGCTGATTCTAAGTTATTGAATTCAATATTTACTTTTTTTTTTATTTATTAAAATGATAAACAAATACTAAAGTCCAAAGGTAACTAAAATTTATTTTAATGTAAATGCAGTAAAGAAAATTAAACATGATTAACAAACTATAACACACATGGTTATTCATGTTGGTGGACAGACATCACTTTCTGGATGGACATTATACCATAATTTTGAAAATATTCTATTGCATGTGTTTTGTCAATAGATGATTCCAAATTTTAATTAGACTTCTAAAAATGATAAAGCAAAAAAGGAATGTTAAAAAAATCATGATAATTTTAAACATGTATTATTGCTTGCAATGTGTAAAAGGTTCACCATGTGTCAATGTTTAAATGCTATGTGTTATGAATGTAATTTATTAAAAATGTATTCAAAATTTTTAAAACACATCTAAATTAGGTGCAAGACCAACTTATATAAAACAAGATTTCAATGCAAGTCATGAAAACAAATGTTCCATGATTACCAGCCATAACATCTGCAACTCCCACTAAAACCCAATGATAACATTGACTACCAAATAAAAACGACCATTTAAAAAAAAAAAAACATCAAAGGTTACCAATATAGACCACACACCATCAGTCATGGAAATTCCATACAATCTCCAAGTGCCTGGGGAAAGTATGGCCTCAGCTTATCATCCACGAACTCAACAAATTCACATTTTACATCCAAAACACTCTCCTTCATGCTCAATATTAATAGCCATTGTCTTTTTGAACAGTTTAGGAAAAGGTCTGTAGAGTCAAATGTTTTTGACTTCCTGATCCGTTTCGACCTCCATGCACAGTCAACATCTGATTATACAATTACATACAGAACATATAACTAATTTTTAAACTAACACTTCCAATTAAGTCTGTATAGTTTTATAACTCTTAATTTTAATCTGATATGATTTTTCATTTATATGACAGAATTGCATTATTGTTTTTTGTCTTATTTAAAAAATATCTTAAAGATTTAAAAAGACAGCATTTTATTATATATCTTACCATCATAAAAAAATCTTCAAGAAAATCAAACAATTCAATCTTAACGATGGTAATAAAAGTCATAATTTTTTTAACTGAATTGTGGAATGACATTATCTGCACAAGAGTAAATTTAAGTATCTACTAACCAAGTGTTTAAAATATAAATCGACCTAGTAGACATGAATTTTGTTGGTGGTAAATAAATGAAACGTGCCATAAATTTGCCTAAAATCTAAATGCTGGCGATAATCATATCTACCTTTCTTTTTAAAAAAAAAAAGAAAAAAAAAGGTAATTATTTAAAATCTGTGGTTAATTTTACAAATTGCTACTTATTTCAAGGAAATGATTTATTTTTGTTTTCAAAAAGGCAAAAAAAAATAAATAAATAATAAAAAACGAAAACATCATAATCATATTTTTTTAAATAAAGTTGGTTTGAAACGTGTCCTTTAAAGTATGAAGATTAGCTATCTTAATATAAAGCTGAGCTTTGATTGTATATATGTGTGGAGATGATAATCTGGACCAACTGTCGAGCACTGTTTTAGTGCGAATTACTTGTATTGGTGATTATTTATCTTTTCTAACATGTGTGTAATCAAGTGTATCAGCAGTATGAGATAACATCGATAGTTAAGGGTCGTGTGAAAGTCTGGGTTCAACCCCCTGCCCCCAATATATTACATATAGTAGTGCAGGTATAATCAAGCCTGTACTATAGAAGAATATATATTAAAATATAGTGCTTTAAGTTCTGCCCATCTTTCATATATGTATATAAAATATATTATGTCCTGTACATGAGGGGTCAGATTGACTTATGTTCAACATGGGTGGGATGAGAAGGTTGGCACAAAGGTGGGCTTTGAGCGTTCCATCATCAGATTTTCAATTAAATGGATGGCTTAAGAGTTGTGGGGTGGAGTGGTTTGAAGCCTGTCCATTAAAGCATGAAGATTGGTTATCTTAATATAAAGCTGGCTTTGATTGTATTTATGTGGGATGATGATAATCTGGACCAACTGACGTGTGCTGGTTTAACACGAAAGACGTATGTTAGTGACTGTTTATCTTTTCAGCGTGTGTGTCAGCAGTTATGAGAGTAGCATGGAATGTTGAGGGTCATGTGAAAGTCGGAGTTCAAACCCTCTATATATTACACATAGTAGTGCAGGTACAATCAAGCCTGTACTGTAGAAAAAATATATATTAAAGATGTAAATTAAAATATTTGTTTTTATATTTCAAAATAAATTAAATCAAAATCTATCTAATATATAAATTAAAAATATCATACTTCATTCATTTAAACACATCAACAATTTAAGGAAATGTAGAATATTAAGTACTGACATTTCTGAGAAGATATTGAAGTAAAAATAACGTTTTTATTAGTATTGTTTATTAATGGTTTGTGTTAAGTTGATAATTCCATTATATATTATACATATATGATTTGTTTATAATTACAGCTACAATTTATGTTAGTTCCAAATCTTATCTTCTTATACTTTAAAGTTAATGCTCTAAAATATGCACACACATATATTCAAAAAGGCATGGTATATATCTTTTTCTAACAACATTATTGACCAACTGCATATTGTAATTAAAGAGGATTTGAACACACATTTTCAAAGTGCCTTCAATCATCCATTCTATTTTATATAACTAACACACATGACAACATACATGTAAAAACAATAAGTGATCTGCAATATATGCATTTTGTGCTAAATAAAATCTCATATGTTGGTCCAGTTCATCATCTTCCACACATATATATTATAATGAGAACTTTTATCCATGACCTGAATTCAAATCCTGTAACTCAACCAAAAGATCAGGTTGGGCATATTAACTAATTTCCCTAATATATTGTTAAAAGGAAGATTAAATTGACAGTTCTCAGTTCTATTTTCTAATCATCCCTATTTGGATAAAAGTTGGTCAAGGTAAAACATTTTATAAAATATCCAAAAGATTTAAGCTCCACTTTCATTAATAGATGCCGGACCAGATACTAACTGAGAAATACACGCAATATTCCCTTACAGGTTATCCTATTTGCTAGCTCTATTACTCAAATTTTCTTAGTGACTACCTTTCTTACAATAAATATAGGCATTATTCATATTAACTATGGAGTGAGGTGAGTAAAAAACATTGAACCTCATTTAATGTTTAACTATAACAAAAAAACATATTTCATTAATCTCTATTATAATATATAAAACAAACACACACACAAAATAGTTATAATAATACTAGTACAAAACAAAAGAAATATAATCTAATCCACAATATGTTACTTGGGAATGTGAGAATTATTTTTCCTTTGTAATCATTTCTTATGTCATAACTAAATACATCAGAATGCAAACATATAAATACACCCATATATATATCAACTAAAAAAACTATATATTACTCATACTGATCAGTGATATTACACAAATAAAAATAAATATCTGCAAGACAGATTATATTTTGATTCCTGCTTTTTTATACACATTAACAAAACAAACATCATGATCTAATTCTATACACATAATACTTTCCTATACATATAGCTTAATATAGATAAGGTCTTAAGTTTTTAAATTATATAATCCTAAAAGTAACAAGGAAGCTAACATAAGACTAAAAAAATAATAATTAATTTGAATATTCTTTTCTTACTTGGACCAAAATTGGAAGGTGGGAGTTGTGCACCTTTTCTTTCCGCAGTCTCTAAATATTTAACAAGTTTATCAGCAATAAATATTCACCAGTCAGTACATAAAGCTGTTTTCTGTGATTTCCATTTTTATCTGCTCTTCTAAGCCAAAACAAAATCCCTGGCATGCTCTAACATAAGGTTTTTTTCAAATGTGCAGCAACAAGCAACAGAAAGAGGCATTTTTTTTTTGATTCTGCTACACTTCTTGCTAGGCAGAGTTTCAACATACTGGTACAGCTCATATGGTGATTATTTGAAAATTAAATCTGTTGTACTTGGTGAACTTTTACTCTTTTCTGTTTAGTTTACCTAACTCTTTAGGTTGCATTTTTTTCTTTTCCAGTTTTTTAAAAATGAATTTCAAAAGGTCTCCAATATTTTTTTGTTTCTGCACTATTGTCATCTCAATCACTAAACAGCAACTATTCACTGACTCTGTCAGCTCACCTCTTTGCTGTGACTTCCAATTTTAAACTTCTGACTTCAGACTTCTGACCCTGATTCTCACATTTTATATAACATACACACACAAAAATAAAAACAATATTTTTGTCTTTTATTTCAAATAATTGATTTTTCAAAACAGCTCACAGATGAATTCTTCAAATATTTACAAATAAAAATACAATTACTTTTTTAGCAAACACTTTCTAGACAAACCTTGATAACATTTTTTGGCACATGTAAAAAATAACTTTAAAAAATAATATCAGAGAAAAATCCTTTAGTTATCTACAAAAAAATGAATTACAAGAATTTGGATACAACAATGTCTAATTAAACTGTGATATATTAAATATTTTACTATAAAGGTTTTACACAAAAAATAAATAAAATCTTAGTGGGACAAACTAATATGTGTTTTAACATTTTCCTCATCAAAAATTCCACTTGGTCATGACCAAAAGAGGTAAATTTCTAAACTTTTGATTGGTCAATTACAAAATCAGCTTAAAATATATTAAACTTTTAATATTATATTCATTTTAGTTTTGTTTATAAAAAGCATATTCAGTGTGGTTTCATTTGTAAAAAGCAAATTAATAACTTGTTAGAATATGAAAGTGAATGAAAATTTTTTCAAAAATAAATTTCTATTTATAATTCTAAAAATATTTTATAGTAGAGAACCTAAAAAAATGTTCATAACCTATTAGAAAATATTGTGTATGTCATTGATTTTCTTTCTCAATTTACATTTGTGTAAAAGTAAATAATTTTTACTAAAATCTTACCTATTTTTCTAAAATAATTCTATTTTCAGCATATTTTATCAAAATAAAAAAATGTTCATAACCTATTAGAAAATATTGTGTATGTCATTTATTTTCTTTCTCAATTTACATTTGTGTAAAAGTAAATAATTTTTACTAAAATCTTACCTATTTTTCTAAAATAATTCTATTTTCAGCATATTTTATCAAAATAATTTATGATAAGTAAAAGAGTACAAAAAATACTGTAAAACATTCATTTTCATTTTCAAATTCAAAACATAAATTGGAGCAGTGAAAATTGTTGACAATCACTCTCTTTTGTTCAATATGAGCAACAATTAATCATTGCCTGGGGAAGTCTGCCTTCTCTCATTGTTAAAACTTTAAATTTAAATATTATTGAATTTTTATTTGTAAAATAATTCTAAAGAGGGCAGCATCATATGGTACTTTTTAAGCTTTAAAATGAGCATAAATTGACTACAATAACATAAAAATTATTTGTTTTACAGCCAATTTGATTATAACCAGTGAAGCAAGCACAAATGTTAACCTGTTTACTGCTCTTCCTTATTCTTTGTATTTAAATAGACAAATTAGGGTCCTACATTTTAGCAGTCAGAATGACTTGAGATCAACATGGGTATAACAAAAATATTGGCATCAACAAGGGTTTTGAGCATCTCATTATCAGATTTTCAATGATGTAAATGGCCAAAGAATTGAAAAGTTGAGAGGAATGAAGCCTATCTATTAAAGTTTGTACATTTTTTTTCTTAATATAAACCATGCACTGATTGTATTGTGATGGTGATTGATGATAGCCAAACTCTCATTATATGCTTTGGCCAACTAGCACTTTATGTATTTGTTGTCTCATAAAATTTAAAGTACAAATATAATTTAAAAATTAAAGGGACACATGTGGGCACTATATATACACACATATTTTATTGAAAACACATAGATAATACAATACTAGTATAATGCAACTATTTTTTTGTATTGGTGTATATATTTTTTTAGATATTATTTTTTTAACAAAGTTAAAAAAAAAGGAAAATTAATTAAATGTGTAATATTTTAATACAAGCATAGCATGTATAAATAAGCTAAATGTACTAAACCATTAAGCATCACATGATCACATTTCCTATACTAGCACATTAATTGTTGATATACAGAGCAAAACTCTCCATACAATATTGCCACCTGTGCATCCATTGATTACTCTGTTTAACACAGGTGGCAATACTGTATGGAGAGTTTTGCTGTTTAAGCTAAATGTAATTAAAGAAAATTAAACACAAACTTTCAATAAGAAGATCTTGGTGAGTGGCGAGAATTGATAGCTGTGCACTAAAGTTTGTAGGTTTGTTAGCTTAATATAAACTGAGTACTGATTATATATATATATGAAAAACAAAAAGCAAGTTAAAACTTGCTAACACATGTATTTATGACAATAGATGGCATTCTATCAATAACACTGTCAAACATATTTTTTTTTACATAAACATCAGAGCAAGCATTTACTATCTCTAACTTTAGTTCCACCTTCAAATCATGATTTCAAGCTATTTGCTATCATCAGGACAGGAATAAGAAACTAGATCTAAACACAAACTCTGTGCGTTTATGAAACAGTTGCTATTCAGCTTACAAGCATGAAATCTTTTAGACACATAATGTCTTCAAACTCAGCACAGCAAGTCAGATAGCCATATGGGTTTGATATCAGTTCAGCATCACCACATAATAGAAGCCTCTGCAATATATATCATTGCAAGAAAGACCTCAAAGGTACATTTATGAAAAACAAAAAGCAAGTTAAAACTTGCTAACACTTGTATTTATGACTATAGATGGTGTTCTATCAAAAACACTGTCAAGCATATGTTTGTTTACATAAATGTCAGAGCAAGCATTCTCTATCTCTAACTTTAGTTCCACCTTCAGATCATGATTTCAAGCTATTTGCTATCGTCAATGAAGGACAGGAATAAGAAACTAGATCTAAACACAAACTCTGAGCGTTTATGAAACAGTTTCTATTCAGCTTGCAAGCGTAAATCTTTTAGACCATAATGTCTTCAAATTCAGCATAGCAAGCCAGATAGCTATATGGGTCTGATATCAGTTCAGCATCACCACA
Organism: Epiperipatus broadwayi; assembly: GCA_028023455.1. Taxonomy (NCBI): domain Eukaryota; kingdom Metazoa; phylum Onychophora; class Udeonychophora; order Euonychophora; family Peripatidae; genus Epiperipatus; species Epiperipatus broadwayi. The sequence continues at coordinate 398,824 of JAQFVV010006581.1, forward strand.
TAGTAGAAGCCTCTGCAATACATACCATTGCAAGAAAGACCTCAAAGGTACATTTATGAAAAACAAAAAGCAAGATAAAAGTTGCTAACGCTTGTGTTTATGACAATAGATGGTGTTCTGCCAAAAACACCGTCAAGCATATGTTTGTTTACATAAACGTCAGAGAAAGCATTCACTATCTCTAATTTTAGATCCACCTTCAGATCATGATTTCAAGCTATTTGCTATCGTCAGTGAAGGACAAAAATAAAAAAACTAGATCTAAACACAAACTCTGAGTGTTTATGAAAGAGTTTCTATTCAGCTTGCATGTGTGAATCTTTTAGACACGTAATGTCTTCAGACCCATATAGCCAGATAGATATATGGGTCTGATATAAGTTCAGCATCTCCACATAGTAGAAGCCTTTGCAATATATATCATTGCAAGAAAGACCTCAAAAGTACATTTATGAAAAACAAAAAGCAAGTTAAAACTTGCTAATGTTGTATTTATGACAATAGATGGTGTTCACGTCAAGCATATGTTTGTTTACATAAACATCAGAGCAAGCATTCACTATCTCTAACTTTAGTTCCACCATCAGATCACGATATCAAGCTATTTGCTATCATCAGTGAAGGACAGGAATAAGAAACTAGATCTAAACACAAACTCCGAGCGTTTATGAAACAGTTTCTATTCAGCTTCCAAGCGTGAATCTTTTAGACACATAATGTCTTCAAACTCAGCATAGCAAGCCAGATAGCTATATGGGTCTGATATCAGTTCAGCATCACCACTTAGTAGAAACTTCTGCAATATATATCATTGCAAGAAAGACCTCAAAGGTACATTTATGAAAAACAAAAAGCAAGTTAAAACTTGCTAACACTTGTTTTTATGACAATAGATGACATTCTACCAAAAACCTCATCAAGCAACTTTTAACTTGCGTTTTGTTTTTCATAAATGTACCTTTGAGGTCTTTCTTGCAATGATATATATATATATATATATATATATATATATATATATATATATATATATATATATATATATATATATATATATATATTGCAGAGGCTTCTACTATGTAGTGATGCTGAACTGATGTCAGACCCATATAGCTATCTGGCTTGCTATGCTGAGTTTGAAGACATTACGTGTCTAAAAGATTCACGCTTGCAAGCTGAATAGAAACTGTTTCATAAACACTCAGAGTTTGTCTTTAGATCTAGTTTCTTATTCCTGTCCTTCACTGACTATAGCAAATAGCTTGAAATCATGATCTGAAGGTGGAACTAAAGTTAGAGATAGTGAATTCTTGCTCTGACGTTTATGTAAACACACATATGCTTGATGCTGTTTTTGGTAGAGTGCCATCTATTGTCATAAATACAAGCATTAGCAAGTTTTAACTTGCTTTTTGTTTTTCATAAATGTACCTTTGAGGTCTTTCTTGCAATGATATATATTGCAGAGGCTTCTAATATGTGGTGATGCTGAACTGATATCAGACCCATATAGCTATCTGGCTTGCTATGCTGAGTTTGAATACATTACGTGTCTAAAAGATTCACGCTTGTAAGCTGAGTAGAAACTGTTTCATAAACATGCAGAGTTTGTCTTTAGATCTAGTTTCTTATTCCTGTCCTTCACTGATGATAGCAAATGGCTTGAAATCATGATCTGAAGGTGGAACTAAAGTTATAGATAGTGAATTCTTACTCTGACGTTTATGTAAACATACATATGCTTGACGCTGTTTTTGGTAGAATGCCACCTATTGTCATAAATACAAGCATTAGTAAGTTTTAATTTGCTTTTTGTTTTTCATAAATGTACCTTTGAGGTCTTTCTTGCAATGATATATATATATATATATATATTGCAGAGGCTTCTAATATGTGGTGATGCTGAACTGATGTCAGACCCATATAGCTATCTGGCTTGCAATGCTGAGTTTGAAGACATTATGTGTCCAAAATATTCACGCTTACAAGCTGAATAGAAACTGTTTCATAAATGCTCAGAGTTTGTGTTTAGATCTAGTTTTTTATTCTTGTCCTTCACTGACAATAGCAAATAGCTTGAAATCATGATCTGAAGGTGGAACTAAAGTTAGAGATAGTGAATGCTTGCTCTGACGTTCATGTAAACAAACATACACTTTAAGGTGTTTTTGTTAGAATGCCATATATTGTCATATATATATATATATATATATATATATAATGCCATATATATATATATATATATATATATATATGGGAAATAAAGATCAGGACGAATTGATGAGTGTTGGTTTAGTTTACAATACATTTATTGAAACGATTTATCTTTTTCACATGTATGAAGTTATATGCATCAGTTATATAAGATAGATTGGATGTTTGAAGCGAGCGTGAAAATCTGTGTTCAAACCTTTTTTATTTACATCTAGCTTAAATATGTACCCTATGTTTGTATTTAAATATTACAAATGCATATTGGTAAAATGTAACAATAATAATAATATCAATAAAATTAAATTCAAATTAATTGGCATTGAATTAACTTAATTGAACAAATGTAGAAAAGAAATATCTAAAAAACAAATTCTCAGGAATAGATTCGAAATCAGATTTAATGTAATTACTAAAAGTTATTTCATTAAATTATTAAAATAAAAAACATCAGTCAGTGTAGCATTAACATATATCATATTATTTAATGAAATCTAATTATGTAAATAAGAACATATTTATGTTCAAAATAAATTTATAAATCAATAAATACATTTATTTACGACATTTTAAAATATTATTATAAAAGACAAGAACTCATACAGTAAATTAATAAATATCATAGAAAGAACAAAAAATATATATGATTTAAATTGTATCAAAAATTGTTTTAATTTTTTTTTTTTTGTAGAAAGCATATTATCGGAATTCGTTTGTATAGCAATTGAAATTGTTTATATAAAATCAAAATATTTAAATATCACATAATAACTCGATTTCTATTATTTACTCTATTGTTATTAAGTTTATTTCTATCCGTCGACTGGTTCTCATCAAACATTCAGTTTTATCATCAGTTTGCTATTGAAATTATTTTGTTCAAATTTCAAAATTTAAATTATTGTTTTAATATTAAAATTATTTTCAATTACTTTCAGATTATTTTTCTAGATCATGTTCTTAAAAAATGTTTGTTTAATGTTAGAATTTCAAAGTTATTTGTTTACATATACATATATTTGCTTATGGTATTTATTAATATTAAATTACAGAAAAGTCAAGCGTTGGTGGTCGAGTGGTCAGCACAGTCGCCTTACGTGAAAAAAAAAAAAACTTTGAAGAAATACACACACCGAATAATAATATCATTACATACGTACATACATATATATATATATTAAATTATAGGTTTTTAACAAAATTTTAATTATAGTATTTTAAGTAGAGCAAATCTTTTTAGCTTTCCTAGTAGTATATTAAAATAAATAAAATAAGAAGAAAAATAAAACTATTCATGTTACAAAAAAAAAAAAAAAAAACCGATACATTTTTATTATATTACTGAAGAAAAAAGAATTTCAAATGATCAAAACGAAAAATACATTTTAAATTTTATATAAAAAGTAGCTTTTGTAAATCTTAATAGAAATATTTCTCTTAAATCATTTTTAATTCAATTCATAAATTTGCAAAGAGCATCTAGAGAATGACATTAATTTATAAATAAAATTTTAATTCTTTATTTAAATTCTTCGAGAATTTAAATAGATGTAAATTTAGTTGTGTAACATTTTGCATTTATTTGAATTCGGGAAAAGTTTATTATCATATATTAAAGTAAGATATATGATAATAACTTTTTATAAAATTTTAATACATTTTATTTAAATATATATATTAACAGAATTAACTATTAAAATATTTCATAACTTATAATCATTAAATAAAGTTATATATATTTAACATTTTATTTTTTGATTGGTTGGAACTATTAAAAATATACATATGTAATGATTATAATGGATCTATATTTATTTTACTTGTAATATTTTATGGAAATTTTAATAATCTATTCTCACATAAAGACATCTTTATGTATTATTTATATATTACATAGTAATAAATTTTTGGGTGCAAAAAGGTTTCCTATTAACTGAAAGGAGACCCTTTGATTCCTCTTGGAGGCCTTAAAGGAAGAGCAGGGAAAATTCGTAATGTCCACTCCACACATTCTTGCCGTTGTAGCTTTATTTCTATATGATTATTGATATAGTACACGAAAATGGATGGGCTGCTCACCTACATTCATTAGCCAGTGTGGTGAGCTTTTTGGCTTTTTACGTCTGAGTTTAAGATCAACAAACACCATGTTCTTTCTTTTCAGTTGCCTGATAAAGCAGAATGAATGTATGTGTAAATGATAAGTATTTTTTCCAATAGATATGGACAATCATGATAGACAAAAATACATCATGGTGCTTATCCTCAGGAGGTTGTAAAGCCATCAACCAAGGCAGCGGTTGATGGCTGAAGGCAGAGGTTGCTAATAATTACCTGATCGTGGACCCATGCTGACATTTGACGATGACTTTTTTATTTAGGTACTTACAACTGCAGATCACTTTCAAGTGAAGGAAGATTGAAGGAATAAGAAGAACTGTCTTATATTAAATGGGACATTATTGGACTTTGTAAAGTTAGAAGAAAAGTAAGAAGAGACAATTTAAAAAGTAAACATGTACTCTACTATAAAGGCACAAATATTGGAAATACATGTGGAGTAGGATTCATTATAAATAAAAAGTGGAAAAACAATATTGTAAAGATTGATGGTGTATCAAAGAGGGTGGCATGATTAGTTATACAACTGCAGATATCAAATGCAGATAATTCGGGTTTTGGCCTCAACAAGAGTTGTGATGAAGTAGTAAAAGATATTTATATTGATGTACAAATGCTTTTGATCAAAGTAAATAACATTTTAAAATTGTTATGGAAGACTTTAATGCTAGACTTGGTAAACGAATGAAAGATGAAAGTGCTATAAGGAATTTTGATTATGGTAATAGAAATGAGACAGAATAAGGACTTGAAAAGTTTGCAGAAAAAAAACAACATCCATATTATGAATTCTTGTTTTGAGAACAATGTTAAAAACATATGGACATTGAAGCATCTAAATAAAGGGACAGCATAACTGGATTATATTTTGACTAACAGGAAATACATATTTCAAGACTGTAATGTTCTTAATAAATTTAACACAGCATGTGATCATTGATTAGTAAAGATATGTGTTATTGCAAAACTAGAAAGACAAAGATTATTAAAAAAAAACAATATTTACAGTTGATATTCCTAATCTTCAGAAACATTCTAATGACTTTAAATTAGAACTTACATATCAGTTTCAAATATTAATAGATTTTGAACATGATTTGTATTTGAATGAAATTAATATGAAAATAACTTATACAATTTAAAAACTGCAATAAAGATAGTTGGTAGAAACAATCAGCAGTTGACTAATGCAATTTCTACTGAAACTAGAGAATTTTTAAAGAAAAGAAGGAATATGAAGATATACAAAAAATAACGCATTAGAAAGGATAGAATATTTCAAGTTTTATAAAATGTTACAGAAAAAAGATGAAAATGATATAAGAACATATAACTCTGAATTAGTAAGAAAAGCTGTAGAAGATAATAAAAGTCTCAAGAGTGTAAAATAACATTTTGCTATTGGTAGAAAATTTATATGTGCAATAAAAAAATAAGATGGAATTATTACTAAAAAGTGAGATGACATCATGAAATGGGTAGAAGACTTTTATCAAGAATTATATAGTTATAAAGAACAAGTACCTCTTATATATCTATTATATCTTCCAAATTGCCCAGAATTTTAAATGAAGAAGTGAGATATGCAATTAAATTTATGAAGAAAGGAAAGGCTCCACGTAATGATGGAATTATAATTTATATATTAAATGAAGCAAGTGAAGAAATAAAAAAAAAAAATAACAAAGTTATAAACCAAATATCTAACTGGTAAAGATGTACCAGATTATTGGAAGAAAATAGTGTTAATATTTAAAAAAGGTGATAAAGAAGATATTATAAAATACAGACCTATCAGCTTTTTATCAGTTTTATACAAAATTTTTACCAATATTATTACAACTCATTTACAGAGAAGATTGGATTTCCACCACCAAGAGGACAAGCTGTATTTATAAGTGGTTTTAGTACAGTAGATAATATTCATGTAATAAGAAAAATTATAAAAAGGACAAGTGAATATGAACTGCCATTATGCTTTGGATTTATAGATTATGAAAAGTCACTTGATTCTATAAACATTTCTTCAGTCAATAAAGCATTGGATCATCAAGGTATAGATCCAGGATATTGTCATACTTTAAAGAATATTTATAAAAATGCAACAGCAACAATTAGATTATATAATGATACTAGAGAAGTCAGCACTGAGAAGGTTGTAACAGAGGGTGACTCCATATCTCCAAAACCTTTTACAGATGTGCTGAAAAAGTAATTTGTGAATTAAAATAGGAAGCTAAATGGATGAAAGTAAATGGATATTATTTAAGTCATTTATATTTTTCAGATGATGTAGTTGTTTTTGCAAATAATGCTTTCAGATGAAAGTAGAAAATTAGAACTAAATATAAATGTTAAAAAGACTAAAGTAATGTTCAATAGATTTTCTCAAAATATGAAAATAAAGATTGATTATGATGAGTTAAAAGAAGTTAACAGCTACAAATACCTTGGTCATATCATTAATACAGATGGGAACATAATGGATGAAATTATTCATAGAATTAAAGTTGGTTGGACTGCTTTTTGCAGAAATAATTGTTACTAAAAGAAAATATGCCCATGAGTTTGAAAAGAAAGATTTTTAATAAATATGTTTTACCAGACCTTACTTATGGATCTGACATTTGGACATTTAATAGAAAAACAATACAGATACTTCATACCACTGAAAGAAGTATGGAGATATGCATATTTGCAGGAACAAGAACAAATAAAAAACACAATATATGGGTAAAAGAATAAACATTTGTGACCTCATTAAAATATTAAGAGACTGAGGTGGAGTTGGGCTGGACATATTTTTAGAAGAGATGATAATAGATGGACAATTGAAATCTCAAACAGGATTCCAAGAGCTTGTAAAAGGCCCTGAAGAGACCACACACAAAATGGATGAATGAAATAAAAAAGTGTGCAGGAATGATGTGTAGAAAAAAATTTAAAGATCAGAGAAGTTGGAAACCTTCATCCTGCAATCAATTGATAATGATTGATGATGATGGTGAATACATTGTTTTAAATAAATTAATCAACTGTATTTATTTAGAAAATCCAAAGATTTATTTATATAGTGATATTTTGAAGGCCTACTTTCAATATCATCCACCAAAATCAAGAAATCACTATTGGATCACCATTGCTATCTGTAATTAGCAATATTTACAAAAGAAAACTTAAAACCACAGGCATAAAGACTACACTATATCTATCTAAATTTTGTTTTTGCTATGTTTATGATAACTTTGTTGTATGGCTACATGATGGAACACTACTACAACCTTTCTGAAACCACATTCAACAACATATCCCCTTTGATTAAATTCACAATAAAATCAGAATAAAACAAATGTTGGCATTTTTAGATGTTCTTGTGAAAAGTCTTTCTCATGCCAAAATGAAAACTATAATTTACAGAAAACACCACATTCAACAACATATCCCCTTTGATTAAATTCACAATAAAATCAGAATAAAACAAATGTTGGCATTTTTAGATGTTCTTGTGACAAATCTTTCTCATGCCAAAATGAAAACTATAATTTACAGAAAATCCATACATACAGGATAATACTTAGCATATACAGACAGACATATCAAAAACATAAAACATGGAATTATCCTGTCACTATGGAACAGAACAATAGAAGTTTGTTCAGAAACCAGAGATTTGAAAAAGATCTATGTGAAATAAGCTCATGAAAAATCATTATCCATTAGCTATTATTAAAAAAACAGTCGACAAAAAAAAAAAAAAAAAACATCAAATAAAAAATAGATATTGGTATGATAGTGTATATATTCATTCCAAAAATAGAAGACTAAATTAAGATAAATTTGCAATCAGTCTAGCATCAGAACCGCTTTTCATAGTTGAACCACACTATGAAAAATTTTAAAAGTTACAAAGCCTAAACTTGAAATGCTTTAGAATAACAATTACATATATGATGTATATTGTTGAGACAAGTTATTCCATTGAATAGGGATTACAAGAACACAAACTGATGCTTAGAAGAGAGAGAACAGATGTGTATAAGATGACAGTCCATGTATGTAGCAAGGAACATATGTTCAATTGGAAAAATATTGGGTAGACAAGAAAATGTATATAGAAGGAAATTTAAAAAAAAACTGATCACAAAAATTGGTGGATAACTCTATAAATCCATTGAGTGTGACTATATGTATATTGTATGGAAACCACTATTCAACTTTGCTCTTATGAAAAAATGGAAAAATCTGAGGATCTCATAGATAATGATATGAAATTTTTACTAACTGTTGCATTTGACAAGAATGCTCAGTTGGTTACAGTGTTATCTTAAAATTCACTATTTACGATTCTAAGGGTCCAGGTTTAATTCTACTGCTAGTACTGTCATTGGATAGGCCAGCAACACTTGTAGAAGAGAGGATAATAATATCTCTTGAAACTTTGTACATATAAAAATTATGTTTAATGTATTTGCTATAGTTAAATAAAGTTAATTTTTTCTAAAGACATTCAATATTCATATTAGATGATAGAAATAGTCCAATATAAAAATCAATTTATTTATACTGCTTTCATAAATGATAAAGTTTATTTACATGATATCAGCTATCATTCCTTGTGCTGAAACCTTTTACAAAATCCTGAGCAATAAATCATTCAATTATCATTCTTTAATTCATTATTTTAGTTTATTTTTAATATTATGTTTGATAGACTTTCTGAAAAAAATATCCATAAAATGTATAATGTAATCATTTGATTAATTTCCATTATTATGCTCATTGAGGATTATTGGTTTTAAATAAAAGTTGTTGTTTTTTTTATAATGAAATCCAATATTTCGACTGTAAATTGTTGATATGGAAGCCTTTCTTTTAAAGATTAAAGTTTTATTTATTTATTTAATGTTTAACTGTTTTCTTAATTATAGTTATTAATAAAAAATACTTGCATTTAAAAATTCATTACGTCATTCTTCTTTTTTTAAGAATGTCATAATATATTGTTTGGTAAAATTAAGTATTGTTCTAATATAATATTTATTTGCTTATACGAAACATGATTTTGAGAGAAATAGTTATTTTATTAGATAACTTAAATATAGATTGAGTTCTTCTTTTTTGCTAAGATAATTTTAGTTAAATAAATATTTCAAAATGATAACAAATTACAGATTTTTCTTTACATTGATTTAAGTTTGATCATTTAAAAAAATTAGGAATATAAAGGTATGTTTTAATATTTTAAACTTAATTTCATATTGCAGTTAATCTAATAATATCTGTTTCATATCAGTTTTATCTACTGGTTTATGACCTAAACACTTTTGTATATATATATTGTACCGGTCAAAACATGTTTATCCATCTAACATGAGCTGGAACTCACAAAATGTACTTCAAACCCAGTCAAACCCGAGATTTAGGTCAGTGACTAGCCTGGATTCGAACCCACTCTCTAATCCCCAGATCTAACATCTAATGAATAACATAATAGTGATGGTACATGAGAATTAATTTTAACCCAGCCCACTAGCAAAGCAGAGAAGACAATGAGACATCTATTAACTATGACTAAGCTAATATATATATAAACATGGCTATATATATATATATATATAATATATATAAACATGGCTGTACTTTTGGAAGTAGAGAAAAGAGGAATTTGAACAACTGAAACAAGTTAAGTAACAAAAAAAATAGTTTAATGTAATGACAATTTTTTTAATTTACTTATAGGAATTAACTGCACACATTAGTATATGCATGAATGAGCAAGCGGTAGAAGATTACATAGAGTCATTCACACTATGATTACTAAGTTTAATAATAATAGAAATATTTTAGATGCTATAGATATTGATAAGATAAAATATACTTGGATATCAATACCATTTATTTGTAATGAACAAGTGAAATTTATAAAACAGATATATAAAAATATATGTCGAGTTGCATTTTATACTACTCCTAATTTAAATAGATTAATAAATAATTCAAAAAATAGGTGTAATATTTTAAATCAAAGTTGTGCAATATATAAATGGCTATGTGTTTGTGGAAAGGCATATATTGGGGAATCTCGATGTACATTGGAGGAAAGATCAAAGGAGCATTTGTTGTTATATAAACGAGTGCAAAAATCAAGACAAGAGAATGTTAGAAATGATGATGTATCACCATCAGTATTTTTTGATTATAATGTAACATGTAATTATGGTTTTGATTTTGATTTTAATAAAGTTAAGATTTTGTGTATTGAAAGAAATAATAATAAACACAAAATTAAAGAAGCTATGTTAATAAAAAGTGAAAAGCAACAGTTGATAAACAGACAGGCCGCCAATATAAAAATTAATGAATTGTGGGAAAATTAATGTATGACGTATTACTTTTTGTTTACATTTGTAACGGTTTTTTTCTAATACAATTTGAATCTAGTTGACAACGATTACATAGATAGTTGAAAGTACTTCTATTAAATTGGTATATATTTGTTTTTTTAAAATATTGTTTTACTGTATTAATTATTGTATTGTTTTGAATAATTATATATATATATATATATATATATGTCCACAGATGGCGTCCTACCAAAAACACCTATCAAGCGTATTTTCGTTTACAAAAACGTCAGAGTAGTTAGTATTCACTATCTCTAACTATAATTCCACTTTCAGATCATGATTTCAAGCTATTTGCTATCGTCAGTGAAAGACAGGAATAAAGAAACTAGATCTAAATACAAACTCTGAGCGTTTATGAAACAATTTCTATTCAGCTTGCAAGCGTGAATTTTTTAGACACGTAATGTCTTCAAACTCAGCATAGCAAACCAGATAGCAAACTCAGATGCTGAGTTTGAAGACATTACGTGTCTAAAAAATTCACGCTTGCAAGCTGAATAGAAATTGTTTCATAAACGCTCAGAGTTTGTATTTAGATCTAGTTTCTTTATTCCTGTCTTTCACTGACGATAGCAAATAGCTTGAAATCATGATCTGAAAGTGGAATTATAGTTAGAGATAGTGAATACTAACTACTCTGACGTTTATGTAAACGAAAATATGCTTGATAGGTGTTTTTGGTAGGACGCCATCTGTGGACATAAATACAAGCGTTAGCAAGTTTTTTAACTTGCATTTTTGTTTATCATATATATATATATATATATATTATTGAGTTATAAATATTATAAATGCAACCCAGATTTGTTAAGAAATATTTTGTTTTGAAGTTAAAATCTTGGTTTCTCTGGTCTCTAGATTATCAAGCATCATTCATACCTCACTCACCAAAATAGCTATCATATATGTGTGCATATTTTAAATATATTCATTAGTAAAAGCCATTAGGGATCAATATAGAGGTCATACTATTGCCATCCTGTTTAAATCCATCCTTGAGGCAAATGTCTACACTGAGTTAGAACCCCGAGTCGTAATAGGACCCATATGTAGAGAAGGTTCTGGATATACCATTTTAAAGTATTCGGTCCATTATATATATATATATGTGTGTGTGTGAGTGTGTGTGCACACGCTGTACCCTTTTGACAAGGTCCAAATAGGAATACTTGGTCAATTTTTGAAAAATTTTTAAATTAAGGGAAAACTTAAATAATATAAATACTATATAGTATTGATCAGATTTTTATAACTTTGCCAAAGTTAAGTTGAGAGTTATAAATGTATTAAAAACTATGTTAATATGCTAAAGTTATAAAGTAAAAGCTAAATATTATGATTTTTGTATGGTTGAAAAAATTGGCCATAGTGAAATTACATAGTAAAAGTTTTATGAAACTAAATGCTAAAAGTTACTTTTAAAATAATGTTTTAAAATTAAATAAACCAATGTATTTTAAATAAAAATTAGATTTAACATTTGTGTTATAAATTATTAAAAGCTAATATTTTATGGTAGAGAAATGTATTTAATTTGTTATTCCTTAAATAATTTCAAAATTTATTATTCCAATTTTTTTTTATTTTTACTATTTTTTAGAATGTAATATTTTGTAATAAAATGTTTAAGATAATTCTGTTTTTAGACAGTAATTATAAAAATCGATACATATTGTCTGTTTTTTAAGTCATGTGACCAGCAAAAACACATATTTTTGCTTACAAGATTTCTAGAGAAAGTTTCAAAATTGCTTCAAAATTGTTTTAAAAAATTGAGACATTTGTGTATCATAAAAGTAAATGTTAGGAAATTTATTTAATTGAATAGCTTTAAAATAAGTGTAGTTAATAAAGTTAAATTTTAAAAATAGATAAATTAAATTTAAATTTTGGATAAATTAATAAAGTATTATTTAAAAAATGTTACTTTAACATGTTTAATTTGTTTACATAAAATTGTTAAATTAATTTAGAGTTAGGTTTTGTAATAATATTTAATATTTAATATGAGTCACAAATCTTATTTCTAAATTTTAATTACACAAAATTGAGAAATATGTAAATTGGATCATAAGTTGAAAATTAAATAACCAATCAGATTGTAAGTTTAATCTGGTATAAAAGTAGATGTTCTCATTTTTTTTTACTTGCATAATGTCTTAATATCTTACTCAATAACTTAATATTAGCAATATTATTATCATATATCAACATTGGAATATTACCTAGTCTACTTTTTAATATTATTATTTTTAAGAAATTTTTTTAAGGATTATCAATTTACTAAGTTAAAGTAATAATGCAGCACTAAATTAAAAAAAAAATCTGTTGGTTATTTTTATTGAAGCTTAAGTCAACTTCACAGTAAAATATGGATTTAATACCAAAGATAATGTATTATAAAGAATTAATGATAAAAGTACAGCTGATAAAGGAAAGTATAATTTTAAATTTATTATGAAAAAAAATATAATTATTTATTTTTAATACTTTGGACATTTTCAAGAGTGTTGAGCAGAAATATTTTTCAAATAACTAGCATTTTATGCATAACATAAATTTTAATATTTTTAAAAGTTAAAAAATGAATTTAATATTGAACTTAGAATAAAAAGATATCATTTATGCTTACATTAGTAACTACATATATATTTTTTTAGAAAAAAAAGTTGCAGTGAATATTGTTTAAAAATATTGACTTAAAAATGAGTTTATTACAAACCTTTCTTGGGAAATGATTAAAAAGAAGAACTGACATTATTACGATTATAAATTTTTATGACAAGTTGTTATTAAAAAATACCATAAACTATTGGAGTAATATAAATCTGTTTTCTTTTAATTATTCATCAGAAAAAGAAATAAATGGATAATTAAAAAAATATATTATTCTGACTAAAGTAATATAACTTTATAAAAGACTATATATATATATATATATATATTGTAATGGAACGTACTTGCTGCATTCCATTTAAATTGAAGAAAGAAGGCCCCAAACATTGGGAAAGCCAAATATAATGGAATGTATCTTTATATATGATCTCAAATGAAAATAAACATATGAACTTTTGTAACAATAATTATTAGTTAACCAAGCCCCTAACTTTGATACACCAAATGTAATGAATAATTAAACAAACATATTATGCTGACTACGTTATGGCGTCCAAATGTAATGGAACATACTTTTACTCCATTATACAATCATCAGTTAACTGGGACCAACAGTTTATGGTGCCAAATGTAATGGACAATATATCATATAGAATATATATATATATATATATATATATATATATATATATATATATATATATATATATATATATATATATATATATATATATATGATAAACAAAAATATATATATATGTTACTATAAAATATTATTGAATGGAATATAAAAATTGTGTATTTTCTGTAAAAATATGTATGGATTTATAAATGCCAAGACTGATGCCTCTAAAGCCAATAGGATCCAAGTGAACTAGAAAAAACTCCAGAGCTTACTTATAAAAATATTTTTCAAGTGATCACTTTAATAATTATTATTCTGGGAAGCTACAGACAATAGACTGTATTTTATAAACTTTCACAACAGGATTAATAATTATTTTTCACAATAATTTTGGATTTAAAAGTTGACTTCATTTTCATTTTTTTATTATTTGTGACTAAACATGCCGGGGGAGGACAAAAAAGTTTTGTGTTTAAAGCTTTTGGATGACAGCATTGCTAAGCAACAAGCACTGGATGGGGAAATTCTATAAAAATATTAAAGGAAAAAAAATTTTTTTTTTTAAATTGAATTTTGTGGAGAGAAGAAAGAATTGGAGTTTAGTAACTATAATTTTTATCATTTTACATACTAATTGTAATATTAAGTTTATTAGTGTTTGGGTAGGAAAATTATACTTAAATATTTTTATTATCTAACATAATTAATATTTTTAAAATTATTTTAAACTTTGTAAAGTTTTTCATAATCATTTTTAAGGTGTGTTAGTGTTATATTCAATGACTGTTATTATTAATTAATATGTTTCTTATATGAAGTATTGGACCAGAAAACATCTATAATAGTGACTGACAAGTGTAGTGTCACTAGGTAAACTTCTTAAAATTTATTAATTTTATATGATGTATATTTTATTGTTATTTTTTATTGCTTGGAATATTTTGATGATATTGCTTTGTCATATGAATGTGTGAACATGTGTGTGTGTGTACATTAATTACACATACAACATTATTATTATTCTAAAGATATAAGCTATGTTTTTTTAGAAAGATATGCATACATTTTTTTAGATTACCAATGTAATATAATTTATTGATACTCATAATTTTTATATGATTCTTTAATGTATGAACCTTATTTTTGGAAATATTTTGAATATTTATTTTAATATCTTAAAACAAAATCATTTGTAATATTTATTGCTGAGTTTCAAAAGTGAATAAACCTTTTCATGTAGTAGTTTTAGAATGTTAAGTCATATGCAAATTTTGTTTATTATTTGGAGTAATGCTAGTCATTTTTGTTATGTAGGTTGTTAAATCTATTGTGAAGTTTTTAATTGATAGTGACTTGGGGATTATGTAAAGAAACCTTTGGATGCTTATATGTAGGATCTATGTAGAAAATAGGAAAGTAACCTATATTGTTATCTTAATAGTTTATGCAAGTACAGATAACATAACCCCTGTATCTTGTATATATTTTTCATGTACAGTGTTTTTTTGATATTTTGTATTTTAAAATGTTCAAGTGACTGCTGAAGAAATAGTCTGGACATTATTATTATATTTGAGGTTATTAGACAAAGAAGTCATACCTCTTCATTCACACTGTATCAATGTAGATTATCTAATATATTTTATACTATTGAGTCTTTACTCCCGTTATTTCTTCATGCCTATGCATCATAACACTATCTTAATTTCAATAGCTATTATATTGTATAGCATTGTATTTTATGAAAAAAAATAATGAATAATTTTGAATTGTAGTATTGTTATTTTGAGATGACATGAAATAGATGTTTCTTATTTTGGTTTAGGTTAAGATCAAATACAAATGAGATTTAATGTAAATGCAAACAGTGAATAATAAAGAATCATAGATATTTTTCATATTTTTATTAAACTATTTTTTAAAAAAAAAAACATAAAAGAGATGATAATTATTCACGAGATTTTTGAATAATTTTTATATTTTGATTTTATGTGTTAATGCATATTTTTAAGAAAAATAAAACATCCAAAATGAACAACTCAAAACTGAATGAATACTTGTATTTTGTAAATAGTATTTTATATTTTAAACTTACATGAAACACACATATAAGGATTTTTATTTAGATAGTAGTACCAAGAAAAATATGCAGAATACCAATATTATTATTTTATTGAAGTTAATTTTATTTATGGAATGAACCAATAAAAAATATTTAAATAACACTAGCACTATTATATTAGGTAAGTTGAATTGATTTATTGTAAAAAAAAAAAAAACATTTGAACATATTTTAAAGATGAGTATTATTTTAGTATTTCATATTTCATATTTTCGTCTACACTTACAAAAACTATATGTTCTAGCTATGTTAATTAATGAATATTTTATTAAACTATAAGAGTATTCTTAAATTGGTATTATATTTTAAATAAATGTGCCATAAATAGTATATAAGTCGAAGTAAAGGCTTATTTACTTGTTGATTTATTGTATTATATTTTTTGATGATATGGAAAGATGTAACCCAATTTATCTAAAATTATTTTTATATTTGTTTGGTTTTATTAAACACGATTGTAAATAGTGTATATAGTTTTGTTAAATGTATAGGATAATAAAATTTGTTAAACTTGTTTCTATAAAACTTTGTGTTATGTTGATTTATTCACTATCACGAATACTTACCAAAATAAACATAATATTTACACAGTACAGATATCATTATTTACTTAACAAATCACAATGATTTAAAATATAATATACTTGAGAAATTTTCTTATGCATTAACATTATTATTATGGTAAAATTAATTGCACAATTTATTGCATATGATTTTAACATTGTTTGTTGTCACATATTTTCAGATTATATCAGATTAACTAAAATATTATATCACATTATTATTGTTATTATCATTATTACTAGTTAACATAATATTGAACAGTGGATAAGATTAATAATTATTTAATGAGGAATAAAACTATTTATTATTGTTGTTGTTATTATTAGTTAAGTGTAGTTGAGAATGACGCAAATTCCCTGATCATGCTTGACTACAGGAGATTAGAATTTATTTAGTAACATTATATTAAATTGACTGCTATTATTTTAAAGTCTTAAGAATGCTACTAATTTATTATTATTTGAAATAATAGGGGAGGATAGTATTCTTATGCCATTGAGATTGTATCCTGTGGGATATTGGCTCAATGTAATTTTTTACTGCTTGTACTTCACTTAATTGTCTCATGATTTATTAATATTTTATTTATTTAATTCTTATAAATCAAAACATTTATTATTTATTATTTATCTGAAATGGATGGCGTCAAATTTGTGAGTGGAGGAAGTTTGGCAATGGTAAATGAAAATGTAACAATTTACTCTAGATAAATACTTTTCATATAACAAAGATATATATGAGAGATAGTGACTTGGGCCAACTGATGAGTGCTGGTTCAGCACGAAATGCATCTTGGGGGTCATTTGTCTTCTATTATATATTTATTTAAGTGAATTTAAAAAGAATGGGGAAGTATGGAAGTGTTTATTATGTGTATAAGATATTACATACTGGAAAGAGAAAGGTTAATAACTCCGTGTTATATCTGTGCTAGATATAATCTCTAGTTTCTATAATGATTAGTAATAGTCATTATTGTATTTATCTGAAATGGATGCGTCAAAGTTGTGAATGGAGGAAGTTTGACAATGGTAAATGAAAATGTAACAATTTTAATAAAACAAATAAACACGCTACTCTCATTTTATCTCATTTTAATAAGCTTGAGAGTTTGTGAGTCTTTTCATTTAAATAAAAATAGTCATCTAACTTAGGAGTTTGACTGTTCTTATAATGATAAAACAAAATATTGCACAATTTTATTAATGCATGAGTTGTAAATGAATGAATAAATATTATTAAGAGTAGGAACTTTTTGAAGTTTTGTCCGCATTTTTTTAATTTTTAAAGTGAATATTGCTGAACTGAACAAAAATACTGGCAAATTTTTCAATAAGCAGGTAGGAGACAAATAAAATAATAAATATTTAAGATCATGAGTCTTAAAGTATTATTCGCACATTTCTTTTTAATTTTTACAATGAATAATGACGAATAGAACAAATAAACAATATAGATACATTTTTTAATAAACAAGTAAGACTCTTCCTTGATTAAAGATTATACAATAGTTTAATATGATTAATAAATGACGCAATTTCAAGTTATTTATATTCTGCAGAATAATAAAACATATTATATATAGACGAATAAGTAAAGTACTAAAATTTCAAGGTAGTATTTTATTTATATTAGATGAAATACAATTATATAAAGTAATCTTTAAAGTAATAAAATATAAGCAGGGATAGAATTATTTTTCTTCTTAAATAAATAAAGACATCTAAAATCATGATATTTCATTTCCTCCTATGGACTTATGATACTTTTGAAGTAATACATTATAGTATTTATTTTAATAACTGTAGTTATTAATAATTCTAAAAGCAGTGAATGCTTTAAAAAAACATTTCAAAAATTTTTCGTAAATAAAAATAGTTTCATTTAAAATAATGCAGTTAATAGTACATAAAAGCAATAATATTAGTCTTTGTAATTAATTTATAACTTTTAACACTTTGAACAACAAGATATTAATAAATTGGCTATTTAAATAAAGTCTAGAATTAGCTATAAGTTCATAAAAATGTCAAAATAAACCTACATATGAATTCTATTTTTTTCATATTTATGAATCTTTGGAGAGTATTTTATAACTTGTATTATCTGATGTTGCTCATGGACAGATTAGCATGCACAGTCCAAAATAAATTTGCCTAAATTACTTTTAAAGCTCTAGCGGTACTTTATTTAAATAAAAATAATATTCAATTAAAGTTACTTTCTTTAATGAATGTTAATATTAGATTTTTTTATTATTAGTTTTTCTCTTTTAAATGTGTATATGCTTGACAAAAAAAAATAGCCAAGTTTATTATGGGGTATCAGTGAATCAATCAGCGATTGATATTGGGGCAGGGTTTTTATTTTGATCTTTTATTATTTAAAGTGTCCAAAAATAAATTTAACATTAAAACATACATACAATTAATTACAAATAATATATAATTAACTTTATCTTAATTATTGATACCATTTATTTTATTTAAAACAATACTTTGAATTCTTATTTAAGAGTTGCAGACTATGATGATAGAATATTGTGGGAAATGATGAGTCATGAAACACAAATGGCTACCAAGAGGCTAACACGAGACTGGATAGCTCTCTGTCAAATGGAATTCACTCACTAAATGCATGATCTGAATACAGGCATGAAGTTTTGTTGCTTATGTCCAGTTATATATTTATCAATATTTGAAAAAGATGAGATCAAATTTTTATAATCTTCATTGTGATCCTGAGGCAGGTATGTTAGCCTATGTAGACTTGGTGAGGAAAATGCCAATATGTGCAGTGACATACCCACAGATCACCCAGTATGCAATATAATATAAATATGGTCCAATGACTTTAAATTTAAAAGAAAAACTTTAGTTGGTAAACATGTACAAAACATTATGAAAGTATAACAAAAAAAAATCCTTATAAAATAATTGTGAATTTTCCTCAATAAGATTAAATCACTTATGCAAAGGGGCAGACATGTTAAAAATCAGTTAATGTTCAGCCAGTCCACTACAGATTAATACATTTTTTTTCTAAAACATTAATTTCAATAAATATGGGTGACTGTACTCTCTCTTTTACAGCTAGATGAAAAACGAAAGTTTTGTTATTTTACATTTTTTTAAAAATACACATATATGTTTGTAACCTTTTTTGAAGTCAATTAAGGAGAAATATATGGTAAATAAATATAGGTAATGGCCTTTTTTTTCCTAACAAAAAGCAAACTAAATCAAATCTTTTATCATTAAATCTCAAGTCCTATACCAATAAACTAGAATGTAATAGGTAACACTGCATTATAAATAAACGGAAGAGGGGGGGGGATTGTGCTTTCTGCATTTTTGTTTTTCTCATTTTTTTCTGTCTTTAAAAAATAAAACATATACATAAAATGAAATGCTTAATTATAGGTGTATAATGGCTACCATGTTTAGTGCAGCATTTTTCACTTAAATTAAGAAGATTTATCGCCATTATATGTATTAAGCCCAATACCAATTACAATTTATATATATATATATATATATATATATTGTATATGTTATATATGTTTATATAAATATTATATATATATATATATATATATATATATATATAATACTTAAATAAACAAGAAAACATATATCTAAATTTACTTTGAGAAAAGATAAACACATTTCAAATAAGCCAATAGTTACTGGTAACTAGCATGTGTGTCAAGATGGGTTCCATTGATGTTGCATGGCAGTTCTTTTTGATTCTTATTTCCATAGAAAGAATTAATTACTACAGGGTAAGCATTTGTCAGGCATTTTTCTTGGTTCTTAGGCTGGCTCACATCTTGATAACTCCTGTTGCAGAGATGGGAGAGTGAAGGCAAAGAAAACTCCCCCTTCATTGCTGTAGAGTAACAAAGTTCTGGATTTGAATACATGTAGAGCAAATAATCTTTAGCAACAATAAAAAGGCAGCTAGGAAGACTTCAAAAAATGAATCTTTTTTTAAAATAATTTTCAGCAGATTCTAGAAATTCTTAATATAAGAGTTCTTAGCAAAAACTTCAGCAAATTTCGAGATTGAAGACCAAAAGAAAAGTTCTTTATTTATACTTCTTTTCCCCAATTATATTTTTAATTAAACTACTTATTACTTAGCCTGTTGTTTCCAATTTTTCCCTTTCTCTATTTTTCTTTTAATTAAAATTTTTCATAAACTCATTGCTTTCTTTAATGGATTGTGTTTAATTATGAACATTTATCGTATCTTTTTCTGACATCATATTTTAAAAATAAAATAAAAAAAATATCTTATTTTTTGTTTATATTTTAATTCATTAACTTTTCCCCATATTAAAATAATTTCCCTTAAAATAATAGCAGGTCATTCTTTAAGTTTTAGAAAAAAACATACATTCACTGTGGCTGGACATAGGGTCTTAGTTAGTCCTCAGTGAATGGTGAAGCCAGCATATATATTATTGTAGTGGTCTTCAACATTTTCACACCTGTGGACCAGTAAAAATAAGGATAAAATTTTATGGACCGGCAAAAGTCTATAGATAAATTTTCTTAAAAATATAAACTGCTTAGCCATAGATGAACATAATTGTTATAACTGATCAAAATAAGAATGTTAAATGTGCAAGATGAAGTTATGTATATATATATATATATATATATATATATATATATATATATATATATATATATATATATATATATATATATATTATATCAAACCTGCCTAACACTATTCTAGTAAAATAAAAAATGCAAAACCATAAAACAATACAATACTAGATTAAATCCAAAATTTTACCAAAATTCTTAACTCAAACATGGTTTCATCTACTACAAATACATCTTTTCAAGTGAAAATTAAACTAAAGAAATAACAAATATATACACAAAACAAACCTTTCCATAATTCATTTCAAAGTCCACCTTCCCTTAATATCAAAAGAAATCTTCATAAGATTGATAGCCTAAGAATCAAGAAGATTTGTCATCAAAGTCTCCATTATTCTTCTTTTTAAATCATTCTTGTCATAAAAAATAACCAAAGCATTGTTAAACAATATTCTATGACCTGTATTTAATTCATGAATATATAAAGCTGAGTTAAGATACCTATGTTTAACTTTACTTATATGAACCTTAATCCTTTTATTAAGGCTAAACTTACTCTGGCCTACATAAAACTTACCAAAACTACATGGAATCTTATAAACAATACCAGGAATAGACCTACTATCAATAGACTGTTTAGAACCATTAAGTAATGAATTCAAATCAGGACCTTTTTTCCGCGCAATCTTCCTTCCCCCTAACAAATGACTATATATATATATATATATATATATATATATGGAGTTTGTATAATAAAAAAACTTTTTTTTAAGTTTGAATTTTTTTAGAAAAGTAATAAAAAAATAATTCTGACCCCTCCTTTCATAAACATCTATGATAACTATAAAAACAAATTACTTTATATATGATTGATTAGATTTTGTTTTCATTGTTTTATTTTTTTTTAATTGGATAAAAATGAGATGGAAAAATAAATAAAAATTGTTTATATTAATTAAAAGTTTAAACTCATTATTTTGTTACTTTTCTGCCAGTCTAGTGCTGACCAGCAGAAAAGTTCTGTGGCCCAGCACCTGTCTGCATACTAAGAGTTGAAGACCACTGTATATATATATATATATATATGATAACAGATGGCATTCTACCAAAAACACCGTCAAGCATAGTTTTCTGTTTACATAAACGTCAGAGCGAGCAAATAGCTTGAAATCATGATCTGAAAGTGGAATTAAAGTTAGAGATAGTGAATGCTTGCTCTGACGTTTATGTAAACAGAAAACTACGCTTGACGGTGTTTTTGGTAGAACGCCATCTGTTATCATAAATACAAGCATTAGCAAGTTTTTTAACTTGTGTTTTTTTGTTTTTCATATATATATATATGTTGAATGGGATAGCATCTATTTCTAAAGTAACTTCACTAAAAATAAAACTAACTTTTGGCTTGATTAACTTTAGATCCATAAAGCTATTTTTTTAAAAAAATGTTTATAAGAGTACATGTATTAAAACACATACTGATTTATATTTAAAATAGGTCATTAAATTTTTTTTTTATAGAATTGATTTTAAAATAGTTTTCTTTCACCACTTGTTTTTAATCAATTTGATTAAAAACAAGCAAAATTATTAATTACATTCCTGTCTCTTTTATTTTAATCATTTATAAGTTCATTCAAAAAGCGGAGATTTAATTTTGTGTTGTTGTTTCTGCTTAAAATAATCCCGGGTAAGAATTTGTAATTAGTTTGAGTGGGAGATTGGGATTTTCCATGCCCTAAGGCATATAGTTCGAAAACAAGAAAAAATATGCTGGTAATGTAGCATTGGTATAAATAACCCTGCAAATTTTGGGACAATTGTTTTAGATTTTTCTTGACTAAAATGCTGCTTCAAAGTGAGATTCAGTATTTATTTTCACAATTTGATTATACTTTTTGCCATTGGGCATTTAATAACTTTTAAAAATTTGCTGTTGTTAAAAGATTTTGGTTTCTTCAGAAGATGTCAAAATAAACTACTGTACATTTTATAACCATCAATATGCATGGCGAACTTAAACCAAGACAGAGCCACATCTGCCAGATGTTCTTAATTCCTGCTATGAAAGTCTAAAATAAATCAGATCCCTAATGCATCTACCACTTGCCACTGTAACAGGATAGAACACCTGAAATATGAACTCAAATAAAAGAGTGCACTCCTTGAAACTAGCAAACTTTTCTTTACCATAAAGTAAATGTTTTCTTTTATTCTTTCCAGGGTAAATTCTTTTATTTAAATCTTCACTCAATCTAAATTAAATCTGTAGTCTTAATAATTATTTAACTTCCTATTTATTCATTGTATTTGCTTTTCATTGTATTAATAATGTGTCTTGGAATCTAAGTTTTAAGATTCCAAGTTTGGTTTTAATTTTATTTTCCGGAGAGTGTCTAGTGAGTTTATATTTTTACATGCTTAATATATCTCTATTTATATGCTTAACTTTTTTCTAAATGTTTTAGCACTCATGTAATTTTAATTTGCTCACCTATATTTATTTTATTGTCCAGTAATTGATTTAAAATACTGTGCTTGTGCTTTTGCAAACCACAAAATGTTTTGGCTGATGGCTTATTGTGTTTTTTCTTGTAGAAATTTTATTTTTCATAGTTCAGATTATGTAGTATGTAATCTCCTTTTTTACTGTGTGAGACTAACCTTGTATTATTTAAATGTACTTGTCCATAAGCATTTTGCAGAATTAGATCATTCTTAGTTCCGACATTTCTTTTCCGAGCTAAGAAAAGCTAGTCTGCACAGATTCGTTAGTTTTTACCTGCATCATTTTTTTTTAATTTTTTTAAAATCTCTATAAAATAAATGCAATTGTTGTTCTCTGGAATTATATAAATCGACAGCAGGAAAATAATATTAATCCCTTTTGTAAATTATAAGTGAAAGATAGTTTCTTTCTGATAAAATATTTAATGTCTTAATATTTTCTATGCGTATACACTCTCTGATAAACTAACTTATAAAGAAATATAGGTCAGGATTTATACTTGCTTGCTAGACTTATTCACTGTTTACATGTGGCTTTAAATTTTATCAGCACGTGTACTCAGAACTTGGTTTGTAAATTTATTTGTAATTATAATTATTTCACTTTCTTGAAATGCTTGGGCAGACATAACTGTTTTTCTAATTATTTACTTGTCTCCTACTGAGACCTCTAATTTTTATTCTCAGATTAGTTTTGGCCAATAGTTTGGTTGGAAATTCACCAGTTTTAAATGTATGTTTTTCCTTTAACCATAAATCTAATATTTTACTAATTTCAAATCATTTATGTTGGAGTATTTTCTAATTTCATTATTTTATTGAATTGGAGACGTTAATTTCCTCCCATTTTGTAATTTATACTCCGACCTATTTATTTATTTATTTTTTGTTCTTGGGATAAATCAGCCACACACTATTTTAAATGTGATATATCATGGGCTGTTCTACCAGCAATATGAAGTTCTTGGTACGACACACTTTTCCGGGCCAAGAAATGCTTTGCTGGGGCTATTTTGTTGATTTATTTCAAGATCATATTGTTTTCATATCTTAGTTCTAAGCTGAAAGAAATTTGTTTTTTTCCCTTTATAATTCACTATTAGAATATTAGTCTGTCTGCCAGAGCACTGAATTTTATTCTTTCTGGTAGTTGCATGACATAACCCTATTTGTTGTATTATAAACTTTTATTTTATAATTTATATTTCTCTCAAATAAAATTTAAAAATTGTTTAAACTTAATTTGGCTGATGTTTGTCTTAGTGCTTTTGTTTCTCCATTGTCTGAACAATATTTACGATTTATTGTTTCTCCCTGAGCCTAGTCAATGTAAACCATCATCCTTATTCATTTTGATCATGGTAAATAAATTTTTCAGATACGTAGTGATCTGGTGGTGCCCTCTGTGATCTAAGATAGATTGATTGTCTGATACAATAGATAGATAGATAGGTAGATAGATAGATAGATAGATAGATAGATAGATAGATAGATAGATAGATAGATAGATAGATAGATAGATAGATAGATAGATAGATAGATAGATAGATAGATAGATAGATAGATAGATAGATAGATAGATAGATAGATAGATAGATAGATAGATACTTGACAATAGAATTAAGAAAATGATAATTTAATTGCTATGCAGGAAAGTATTACTGTACAATTGTGAAAAGTGGACAATGAGTAAACCATATTTAGCATGTATCTTATAATTAAAAATTATTTAAAAAACAAAAATGAATACCAACATTCAAACTGCCTTCAAGAAAAATCAGTAATGTATTCCTTAAGATATAAAGATTATAATGTTTCAAAATCTTAAACTCTGAGTAAAAAGTCAGTAAATTCTCTATGCTGGCTGATGTATGTTATTAAGCAGCCCATCCATGTTAATTTACCATAAGAATAATTAAATATTAATAATAGTCACAAATATATATGAAATGGAGATTAGGAATTTGTTATGCTTGATTACAGCAGACTCCTTTTTTACAGTTAATGGTTGATATAGTCGTCTTAATTATATGAAAGATTTGTTTCAGGCTCCATTGATCATTCATTAATTGACAATTTTAATATGTTAATGGTTATTATATTTATTAAAAAAAATAATAAAAAGAAATGATAATCATATACATCATCATATTAACATAATTATCAAACAATTATATACTTTTAAAAAAAACAAAAAAACATTATGCATAATTTATAAAATGATTTAGATACACATGCTTACCATCATGTTAGCAGAATCTTTATTAAGACAACAAATTTGTGTTGTATTTATATATTGGATTATTTCCATCATCTAATATGAGAATTGAATATCTTTAGAAAAAATTAACTTTTACTTAAATTTTCCAAAGACATTCAACTGTTAGTAATAGCACATCAAACAGGTTAGCATATGCAAAATGCTTTGAGATGTATTCTTCTTCTCTCTTTTTCAGGTGTTGCTGACCTGATCAGTGTTAGCACTAGCATGCAAATCAAACTTAGATCCTGAGAATCTTGAGTAAGATAGCTCAGTTGGTTAGCACATTAATTTAAAATTCAATACTCAAGAATCTAAGGATCCAGGTTTGATTCACAAATGCTAGTACTGTCACTGGTCAGGCCAGCAGCACCTAAAGAAGAGAGGATAATAATACTTCTTAAAACATTGTGCATATACTAACCTGTTTGATGTGCTATTACTAATAGTTGAAGATATTTGGGCTATTTAAATAAAGTTTTACTAAAGACATTCAATACTCATATTAGATTATGGAAATAGTCCACTATATAAAAGCAGTTAGAACACCATCATCACAAACATTCAAGAAAATCACATGTTTCTATATTTTCGAGCATACTTTTAAAAATATATTTAATTTAGAAGTATAATTTTGTAACATATAGTTGATGTGATGTGATGCACTGTGACTTCACCTTATACAGAGTCAGGAATCTCTCAAAAACTATGCCCAGAGAAATTTGTTATTCATTTTACCTTCCCTTCCCCTTCCCACCCTAAGTTTTCCCATAATCTACTCCAACCCATCTCCACAACATAATCTTTGTCAACTCCATGACTTTTGTATCATATTCCCCTTATCTTTTCCCAAACTCAGAATAAAGACCAGTAACCCACTTTCTGGATAATTACTTTGTTCATATTTATTCTTCCATAACATTGTTATTTGTACCCTTTCTGCTTTCAAGCATTTACATTGAATTAACAGATGCCTAATATTTTCTATGCCTTCTTTACACAGCTTACAGACTAAATCACCCATAATTTTTCATTTATGTGTATATTTCCTTGTTGCTAAAGATCCCATTTGGGCCTTAAACAATAAACTACTTTCCTTAATATTATCAGAAATTAACTCACACCCGATGTTCTGTTTACTTCCATATATATTTAAACTCATTTTACTCCCCATACTAGTTCTCCATCTCTCAAACTTCATATTCTTTATTAATGCATCTATTCTTCTATCTCACTCCTTATCATGTAACACTCAAAAATCCTTCTAACACAATCATCCCACCTTTTGTACAAGTATACTGATATAAATTTTTATCCAAATCTTCTGCATACCACATTACCTTTCTCACCATCTTGTTGTCTTTCCTTTACTCGTAACACAATTAAATACTATTTTTATTATCCATAAGCTGTAATCTACCAAAATTTTTCATTTTGCTTTTTGTATCTCTTATATAAAAACTTGACCAGCATTTCTCTTTCAATTGCTCCCTTTGCTGTCCACACATCTGCATCCAATACATGTTTTCCTACTTCTATTTGTACTTCTAAGTAATCTAACACTTCTTTACTAACACATAACATATCATTGCCATATATTAATCCTGCTACCACCATTCCACCCCATACAATTCTCTCTACATCATATTTATTATATGACAACACTGTTAATTTCTTTACCAATCCCTTCCTTTTTTTCTTCATTTATCAATTTCTTCTCCCATTCATCCAAACAATTTTTCTGATTACTCAAGATGATTACCAAATAACTATATTTATTCATGACACTTAACTTTATATCTCCCAATAAAAAAAATTTTGTCTTTTGTTTCCCCAGAATTATATTCGATTTTTCTTCACTAAATTTAATACCCATCTCTTTAACAACCCTTTTGCATGTACTCAGCATAACTTCTATATTTTCTCTTATTTTTGCATACAAAAATACATCATCTGCAAAAAAAGACCCAGCAAAGTATATACCTCTTTACCACCTATCTATATCTCTCTTTTTTATCTATCTACTGCTCTCTCCATTTCACTCAAATAGAACAAAAACAAAATAGGTGATATAGGGCATTCTTGCCTTAGTTCCACCCCTTTTTTTAATTGATTCTATATTCCCTAATTGATATGTATAGTAATTATTTCCATATAATTTCTTAATAATATTTACTAAAGCTTCATCTATTCCCAAATTTGCTGAACTTATCCATAATACATTTCTATTTACTCTACCATATGCATTCTCTTTATCTATAAAACTCATATATAATTCTCTATCTGAATTTCTACTCACATCCATAAGTTGTGTAACTATAAATAAATTACCTCCTATATGCCTATTTGACCTAAAACTTGCTTGCATTCCCCCCACTACATTATTTCCTTCAATACATTTTGCAACTCTTCCAGTTACCATATATGAACTAACTTTATATAAAACTGATGTTACCACTATCAGTCTATGGTTTAACTTTCTATGATTTTTACTCTTTCATTTAAATAATAATCTTATTATTGTATTTCTTGAAACTACCTGGAAAAAATATTTTCTGTGCCATCTTATTAAAACATGATAATAGCTTTACTTTTGCCCTATGCCCTAAATTCATTACCATCTCTGCTGTCCATACATCTAAACCTCACACCTTTCCACTTTTCACTTTCTTCCTTGCCTCATTCAGTTGATTTTCTGTAAACCTAATATTCCCATTGCTATATGCTTTCATATTTTTACCCCTCTGTCCTTCACATCTATTGTCTTTTCTATATCCATTACATATCTATTCAATATTCTCTCTAATTTTTCTCTAGAGCTACACTCTATTCCATCATCATCTAGTAATACTAACACTCTCTCCCCTAAATTTCTCCTTTTAATGTAATTCCAATTTTTTTTACTCCCATCTCTTATTAATACCCCCTCCCCCAACAAATTACTATTCAATTTCATTCTCTCTTTATAAGTATCTGTTTTAGCTAACTTCTTTTTTTCTAAGTACTTTTCCCATTTAGCATTAGTATCTTTTTCACTTTCTTTGTTCTTAATAGCACATTTATATTCTCTGCATGCTTTCCCCCTCATGATTACACTTTTACTGACTATCATATTTTATTACTTTTATTCTTCTGAATATTCTCATCTAAAACCCTATTTGCCACTTTTTCTAATTCATCACACCAGTCCTTATCCTCATCCCCAACCAATTCTTTCATGATTTCTTCAACTTGTATTTTATACTTTTCCAACTTATTCTTATCATTCAGTCTCCATCCACATCTTTCCCTATTGCTTCTACTTCTATTTTTATTCTCCATCACATTATTAACCATTTCGATTACAAAGAAATTATGATCACTATTACATACTCTCTCTTCATTATCAAACACCTTAATTTTCTGTACTTTATTCATTTCCTCTTTCTCTACAAATACATAATCTATTGTTTGGAATATATTATTTCTAGACCATGTGTGTTATCCCTCATAAATATTCGATAAATTTCCAGTGCTCAAATTCACTCTCTAACAAAATTTCCTCAAAAGCTGTCTATTTTATTATGTACACCATCAATTTCTTCAATATGCCCATTCATATCTCCTATAACCATTATTCTCCTTCACTTTTCTTTAAAACTCTGTATATCCTTAACTAGGCATACATATATGCTACTTATTTATATATGTATATGTGTGCGCGAGCGTCTGTAATGTAATTTAAAATTTCTACTTCATTAAGACATAAATAAAGTAAGAAAACATATTAATAAAACTATTACTAATTCAAGATGCTGATTTTATATTTCGCCGTATTCGACTACGTAGAATCAGGAAATGAAATATGGATTTAAATGTATAAGGTTTTACATTCCAGAGTTGCAATTTATTTACCAAGTGAATTAATCAATAAAATAATAAATTACTAAACATCACATGATCACCATCTCTTATGGAGAGTTTTGCCTGTTTAAAATAATAAATGTTTGTTTTAAAATTATTTGTATAGACGTTTATACTTATCAAGTTTATTAATGAGCACTATTTCTTATAACATGTTTTCATTTTAAAAAATGGTCTAGAATTGGAATTTTCTACAAAGTGATACCTACATATGATTTCAATTTTACTCAAATTGTTACTAGACCGACAGCTTGTTACAAATAACTTCAATAATTGTTAAACATTAACAGATATTGTAATTGCTCTTTGAAAACAACAGATGTCAAATATATGTATAAATAAATTCTGTTTTAAGATATATACATTTTTTTTTATATTATTAGACTAATATTTTAACAATTGTAGCTAAAATTTAATACGTCATTTATACGTATATATGACCAGCAAGCATTAAACAACTATTTAAAACAGAGACAATTTTTTTTTTTATTTTTAAGAAGTTTTTGAAATATTGTATATATATATATATATATTGTAGTGACACATATAAGGTGGACTATAAATGTGATGATAACTATCATAATCTCAACATACCAATCAGTGAGAAGGAGCAAACTCCTACATTAAAAATAAAGTATAACATCACTAGAAGTAATTATTAAGAGATAACTGCCATCTATTGTGATTGGAATTAAAAGAGGTATACTAATAACTCTAGACTAATCATCATTTAGCAAATGTTAAATATAGGGAATATTATAAAGAAATCATCAACATTTATATATATATATAACGTATCTCTAGAACATACTACCCATAAATCAATTGATGGTAAATAATAAAAAATACACGTATATAAATCAATCTTTTTTAGTATTAAATACCAGTAATCTCTCTCGAACACAATTGAAGATATGATAAGAACTGTACATTACAAATAAATGATTCTGATTTTGACTTACAAATGATGATATTATTTCCATTGATTGAATAATATAACTATATACGTATAATATTATTTATAATTTCAATATATATATAAATTATAACAAGTATTCATTAAACACATATTTGTATGCATACATAGGCATATCTAATATAGAATATTTCAATTATTAGTAAATCATATCTATTTTAATATATAAATAATGATTACTTTTTAGATATATATGTGCGTATATATACATATAAATATGTGCACACAATGCATGTTATAATTTTCAATAATATTTTCTTTGTTAATAATAAATTCTTAAAATCTTTAGACTTTATTTTATATTAACATTATATAAAATATTAAATAATAAAAGTATCTATAATAAGTGCACACAAATGTCCTTGTTACTTATTTTGACTAAAATTTACTCTATGAACAAGTTA
The DNA here is from genome assembly GCA_028023455.1 of Epiperipatus broadwayi. Classification (NCBI taxonomy): domain Eukaryota; kingdom Metazoa; phylum Onychophora; class Udeonychophora; order Euonychophora; family Peripatidae; genus Epiperipatus; species Epiperipatus broadwayi. The sequence goes on from JAQFVV010006581.1 coordinate 430,157, forward strand.
CTATATTTAAAATATTAAAAGTTTTAAAAATAAAGGGGAAACAAACATTACTTCTTGGAACGATCACTCGGAAGTTTTTTTTTTTTTCAGATGTTTAACTGTAAAGAACATTTTTTAAATTCTTTCTTAATATTCTTCTCATTCTAACATTTGAGCTCTAATTTAAAAATAAATGTTCTCAAATTTATTTCCATTGTTAATTGCATTAATTTTATCAAAACTGTTATTTTTAAATCAGTATAGCTGATGCTAATCATGTCAATATCAATATATATAAGATTCCACTCACCAACTATTTTCTTCCATCAATGTTAGTTATCTTCATTTATGAAACAGATATTACGTTTGAATAATATATATATATGAATGCCAATAATGTAATTCATTCATGCTTTCCATCAATATATATATTAAAGCGGTGCACATATGCATGCATATATGCTTGTTTCATGTTTGCTACAATTTCAACCTATTTCCCAGCTAGTGCAATATATTTCTGTATATCCGCACACATTAGTATATGCGCATGTGTGTGTGTACAATTCATTCATTTTTTTAAGTAAAACTTATCTCTAAATCACGCCACATTTTAAGTATAAAGTATTTTATTTAATAAAGCGTGATCAACTAAGCAATGTAAGAGTAATGTATTTCATAGGGCAGGTAATGGAAACAAAACATTACTAAAATATGTAAGTGCCTTAATTCCTTATCTAGACAGACAATCAGAGGGAAAGAGTTACAGACAAACACCTTTTAACGTCTACACACATTTTTAGGTGTAAACTGCAGACTTAAAAATAACGACGAGGTAATTCATGTGGCTGCATGAAAATTGAGGAAGCAAAGATCTTATGGAATATCAATTAGGGAAAAGTAAAGTAAAATCCATTAAGAAACTCACGATGTAAATACCTCCAGGCGGATAAAAAAATATATAAGTGGGGATTATTGTTGAAAATAACTTATTGAAGATTATTGGAAGTTTTTATTGAAATAATACTTACTTGATAATATACAAAACGAACTCTGTTTAATAATATATAAAAAATAGGTATATTAGCTAATGTCATGTGTCTGCCGTCGCTTCTCTACTGTCATCAGGTGAAGTGGGCAACCCAGAAGTTCCATCAAATTGTTAAGATCTAGCCATGTCTTACCACCACCATCCATGTCCCAAAAGCCAAGAAACATTTAATTAATCTGTGAAGAAGGAATTCCGAATATGTACATCATCTAGCTGGTAATATGTTTTAACTAACTTAAAAAACAATGTAACACTAACTCCAATTATTAATATACTTTTATTTTCGCAGTATTAACTCATAAATTTTTTTTATATAATATTTTGTACTTTATAATTCTATTGGCTTTAAATATTTAACAGAGTAAATTTTATTTTTCTTTGGTATTTCATTTATATTCATGGTTATTTGAATGATGGATGGAGTTAATTTCAAATTAGTAAAGTTGTTTATGCTTCATTGACAGTGCGAGTTCAGAAGACACTAAGTTTAAAACTAAAAATATTTTTCTTATTACTATATTATCCCAAGTCAAATAAATGTCGTAGTTAGATTTCTAAGTATTATTTAAAATTAGTGAAGAATGGCGAGCGCTTTTAGTAACCTATTATATATGTCAAATTTTATGAACCGTGTTGTCTATTAAGATTTGCCCAAAATATCATTTTATACCTAAAATTATAAGGTTGAATATATATATATATATTAGATCTAACGCCTTACTTCACATAGTGCAATAGTGATAATCCTATCTGCTGTTTCAATTTTATTTTATGAGAGGCAAGCAATAACAATGATTCCTCGTTATTATAATGGATTTATCACATGAAGGCAATGTTTCAAATTTATATAAATGTATGTACCGCATTACCTATCAACATCATCACCATCAACCATTATCAATCCACTGCAGGATGATCTCTCCAAGTTTATTCCATCTTCTCCGATTTTAGCTTCTCTTCTCCACATCATACCTGCACACTTTCTTATTTCATCCATCCAACTCGTATGCAGTGTATTTCTGGGTCTTTTATAATCTTTTGCAAACCAATTTAAGATTTCAATTGTCCATTTGTTTCATCTCTTCTGGATAAACGTCCAGCCCAACTCCACTTTAGTCTTTTAATTTTTTCAATGAGGTCAGTAACACCTATTTGTTATCTTACCCAAATATTGTGTTTTCAATCTTTTCAATCTCTTCTTGTTACTCCTAACATGCATCTCTCCACACTTCTTTGAGAGATCTGAGGTCTCTGTATTGCTCTTCTGTAAATTGTCCAAGTCTCAGATCCATAAGTAAGGACTGGCAAAACACATTTATTAAAAACCTTCCTTTTAAGACATGGAGACATACTTCCTTTTAGTATCAAGTTATTTCTATTAAAAGCCCAAACAAGTTTAATTCTATGATTAATTTTATTCATTAGGCTTCAATCTGTATTATTAATCTGATCAAGATATTGATAGCTGTTATCTTCTAATACAACATAATCAGTCTTTATGTTCATATTTTGCAAAAATCCACTGGAAATTACTTTAATCTATTTAACATTTGTGTACAGTTCTATTTTCTAGTTTTATCTGATAACTCCTGCAACATTTCCTAAAGCACTAAAGCATTATTTGCAAAAACAATTACATCATCTGCAAAACTCAATGACTTAAACAATCTCCATTTAGCTTCACTTTTTTAGCTTCCCATTTTAATTCACAAAATACTACTTGCAGCACTACTGTAAAAAAAAATTGGAGATATGGAGTCACTCTATCTTACACCCATCTCAATGTTGACTTTCCTAATATCATTATGTATTTAATTATTGCTGTTGCATTTTTATAAATATTTTTTAAAAAAATATCCATTATATAATGTCTTTAAAATAAAGCACAACTTATATATGGATAGTGTAATACAGAACCAATTAAGCTAAACGTTATAGTCATCATCAACCATTATCAATCCACTGAAAAATGAAGGTTTCCAAGTTCAATCCATCTTCTCCAATTTTTAGCTTCTCTTCTCCATATCATCTGGCCCACTTTCTTATTTTATTCATTCACTACACACGTGGTCTGTTTCTGAGTCTTTTATAATCTCTTGGAATTGAGTTTAATATTTCAGTTTTCCACCCATTATTATTTTTTTAGCAATATGTCTAGCCCAACTCCATTTCAGATTTTTAATTTTTTCAATATAGTCAGTAACAGTTGTTTGTTTTCTTACCCATATATTGTAATTTCAATCTCTTCTTGTTTCTCCTAACATACATCTCTCCATATATCTTTGAGTGGTCTGAAGTTTCTATATTGCTTTTCTGTTAAATGTCCATGTCTCAGATCCATAAATAAGAATCGGTAAAACACATTTATTAAAACCTTTTTTAAAACACATAGGTATATTTCCTTTTAGAATCAAGTTATTTCAACCACAAGCACTCCAACCAAGTTTATTTCATCCATTATGTTTCCATCTGTATTAATAATGAAACCAAGGTATTTGTAGCTGTTCACATTTTCTAACGCATTATAATCAATCTTTATTTTCATATTTTGAAAAAATCCATTGAACATAACTTTAGTGTTTTAATATTTATCTTTAGTCCTACTTTCTATTGATAACTCCTGCAACTTTATTGTAACTCTAAAGGATTATTTTCAAAAATAACTACATAATATGCAGAATCTCCATTACTTTCACTCCTTTAGCTTCCCATTTTAATCCACAAAATACTTCTTGCAGCAAAGTCACCCTTCTCAATGTTGACTTTCCTAGTATCATTATGTAATCTAAATATTGCTGTTGCGTTTTTATAAATATTCCTTAAAATATGACACTATCCTAGATTTATACCTTGATGATACAATTCCTTAATCACTGAAAATATCTTTATAGAATCAAATGCCTTTTTATAATCTACAAATCCCAAGCATAATGGCAACTCATATTCATTTGTCCTTCCTATAACTTCTCTCAATACCTGGATATGATCTACTGTACTAAACCAACATTTAAATCCAGCTTGTTCTCTTGGTTGGTGAAAATCCAATGTTCTCTGTAGATGAGTTGTAATTATCTTGGTAAAAAATTGTATAAAATTGATAAAAGGCTGATAGGTCTGTAATTTCTTATATATTCTTTATTAGCTTTTTAAAATAGTAATATTAATATTGCATTCTTCCAATCATCTGGTACATCTTTATTATTTAGGCATTTGATATATAAGTTTTGTTAAAATGTTGTTTTGAATATAACAATTATAATTCCATCATTACCTGACACCTTTCCTTTCTTCATAAATTTAATTGCATGCCTCACTTTTTCATTTAAAATTCTAAAATATTACGATGATATAACATATATAGGAGATACTTGTTCTTTATTACTTTATAATTCTTAATAGAAATCTACTCATTTCATGATGTAATATCTCTTTTTAGAAATAATTCCCTCTTTTTTTTTCTTATTGTAGATATAATTTTCTACCAATACCTTATGTTGGTTTACACTCTTGAAATTTGTATTATCTTCTACAGTGTTTTTTGCTCGTTCACAGTTATACTTTCTTATATCATTTTCAGTTCTTTTCTGCACCACTTTACAAAATTTGAGGTGTTCAATCGATTTTAATGCATCATTTTCTATATCTTCATATTCCTGTTTTTTCACAAATTCTCTAGTCCCAGTAACAATTTTATTGGTCAATTGCTGCTTTTTTCTATCAGCTATCTTTGTTGCAGTTTTTAAAAGTGTATGAGTTATTTTCTTATTAATTTCATTCAAATCTGAATCATGTTCAAAATGTACTAATGCTTGAAAACGATCTGTAAGTTATAATTTAAATTTATTAGAATGTTTCTGAAGATTATTAATATTAACTTTAATTATTGTTTTTCTTAATATTTTTTGTCCCTCTAGTTTTACATTAACACATACCTTACATCTTAGTAATCGATGATCACTTCCTGTGTTAAATTTACAAAGAACATTACAATCTTGAAATTGTATTTTCTGTTATTCAAAATATAATCCAATTCTGCTGTACATTAATTTGGATGCTTCTATATCCATTTCCATTTAACACTTTTCTCAAAAAATAATTTATAATATAAAGTTTTTATTTTTCTGCAAACCACAAGTCTATGTTCTCATTTTTATTACATTAACCAAAATTACCTACATTACTTTCATCTTTCATTTATTTACCAATTCTAGCATTAATGTCTCCAATAAACATTTTAAAATGTTGTTTATTTTGATCAATCGCCTTTTTATATCCATATAAAAATCTTCTATAACTTCATCAATATGAGAACTTATTGGGGCATAAACCTTAATTATCTGCATTTGGTATCTGCTATTAATTTGTAAAACTAATCTTGCCACTCTGTCTGATACACCATCAATCTTCACAATGTTATTCTTCCATTTTTTATTTATAATGAATCCTACTCCTCTTGTATTTCCAAAATTTGTGCTTTTATAGTAGAGTATATGTCCACTTTTAAAATCAATTGTTTTTTCAACTTTTCTTCTAACTTTACAAAGTCCAATAATGTCCCATTTAATATAAGACAGTTCTTCTTCTAACTCTTGCAATCTTCCTTCACTTGAAAGTGATCTGCATTTGTAAGTACCTAAATAAAAAGTCATCATCAAATGGCAGCCATCAGCTTCATTTAGCTTCTATAATTCGATAGTCTGCAGCTAGTCAAAGTTGGACTGTGAACAACAGAAAATCTGCATGACCCTCTGAAAGTTCAAACGTACTAACTTATAGATCAGCAGCATTGTCTTTTTCTTAAATCTATTACTAATCAGTTTATTGAAATGTAGATTTTTGGAAAGAAATATAAAACAAGATAATTAATTAAACCATTTTTCATTTTAATTGTTTAACTACATTGTATTTTTTTGCAATTTACATTAATTAAAACTAATTAGATTCTTTTAAATATTTACAGATTATATAATTAATGTAGATTATAAAGAAAAGATTCTATTTCCAAAATATATTCCTTTTTTCTTACATTGAAAAGTAGTTGTATTATAGACATCCACACTGCGTAATAGCACGATTTATGTGCTAAAACACATAAAAATGTTGTTTACATTTTTAAATGTATTTTCGTGGCCATGCGTTAAATGTATACAACAGTTCTGTTGTACTACACATTGCAGGCCATGTTATCACATCACAGTAAATTATTTTGGTGAATTCATACACTTCACACTTTTTTACGGTGTCATGTGAGTGTGTGTGTCTTACAATTATGTACAAATGATTAATTGTAAATAAAGTTTAATTTCTTTTTATTGAAATCGAACAATTTGAGCAAGCAATAATTATCGGAGGGTTTACACACTTCTGTAGTCAAATTTTAAGATGCAAAACCTTGTCAAACGATATATCTGAACAATACAATGAAGGAGGTAATGCCTCAAATAACATATTCTCGATAACCTTAATGAGACAAAGAACATGAATAACCTTGATGTTATTTTATTCTCACAATTAGAAACCACAACATATTTTCGATAACCTTAATGAGACAAAGAACATGAATAACCTTGATGTTATTTGATTCTCACAATTAGCAACCACTTTGTTCAAGCTATACATCTGATATATTACTATAGCCATGAATAACTTGTCTTTTTAAATTTATTTATGCTAAAAAAGAAACCATAGTAAATGTGAAATTTGTTGATGCATACATTAATAATTAACACTAGTATTAAGAAATTTAACTAAGATATGGAATGGACTATGAATGATACACAAGACATTGTTTATAATTTAATACATTTTAATTCTTAAATATATATTAAATATACATATGTGCATTGAACGATACACACAGGTGGGTTATAAAGTAAACAAATATTAGAAAGTAATAGAATAATAACTGTATAAGTTATTATTTAACAAGCGTTGAGTTTTATAATATAATTTAAGAAATAGGTAATTTTTTATTATTAAAATCATTTAAAATTTTAATCCTAAATTTCTTTAATTGCTATTTAAAAAAAATATTGTTTTCTAATTATTGTTCAAAGGTTGCAATGAATATACTAAATAGGGAATACATAAGTGGGGCCAATGTCTATAAGACTGTAAGGATAGGTTGATTCCGGCTGTTGCTGATTGCTTAAAGATGGTTTCCCAAGAATTAACAACTTTTTTTTTTATAAAAATAGATAACTTTTTTTAAAGAGTTTGTAAACATTTTATTATATATGTGTGAGAGACTATCCCAAGAATTGAAATGTATATACCAATGCATTTAAATAAAGAGTTTTTAGCTGAGAATATTTCAAATTTATATTATTAATTTGAAAGAGTTGTAATGCTTCTTTAAAGGTACTGGATTATGACTTCTCTCACACATATATGTAAGTGGTTACACACATATAATAATGTTTACACAATTTCATTTGATTAGATCATTTTATTAATTATAAATTTATAACTGCCTATACATTATATGCATACAGACATTAATATATATTAAATGTGTGCACATGTCTGCACATACACATAAATATACACTATTACATATCAAAATAAATTATACTGATTATATATGTGGACTGTAAGGGTTCGAACTGTTGGAATAGATACTAACTATGATGGAACATAGTAGGTGAAATGGGATGATGGCTAAATAATACCGTTTCAAGTGGAATCCAACAACAAAAAAAAACTATTAAGTTTTATTTTTTTTTTGATTTTGTTTTAAAAACAAAGTGAAAACAAAAAAAAAAATCGTAATAAGTTTTAAATTTGTTTTATGTATTTTTTTTAAAAAAAAAAGCAAAACCAAAAAAAAAAAAAAAGCTTACTAACTTTAGGATTTATTTTTTAAACAATATTAGCAAAACAAAAATACAACCATAATAAGCGTACTAAGTTTTACATTTAAAAAACAGAAAGAAACCAAAAAAAAAAAAAAAAATCCCGAAAAATATTGATTTTATTTTATATTTATTTATTTTGTTGATGTTAATAAAAATAAATGTTTACAAAAAAAAATAAAATAAAATTTGTGTTTAATTTATTTGCAAATAAAAAAAAAAAAAATTAAAAAAACAAAAGAATTAAAAAAAAAGGCCTGAGGATGTTCATAAGTTATATTTTTTTTCAGGAAAAACAAAGCCCTCACACAGCGTGGATGTCTATAAAATAACTAATCATTGAAATATTTTACATTTTTTATATTTTTGTACTAAATAAAAGATTTTATATATTTAGTTTTAAATAATATGCAGTATTTCTAAAAATAACGATTAACATTATTACTTTTTTTTATTTTAGGTTTTATAAATAATTATCTATTTAATTTTGTTGGTATTAATTTCTACTTTTTGTTTAAACTTTATATATATATACAGACATCATGTTATTTGTGGTAATATCATTTTGTTACAAATATAACTTTACCATAGATAAAAAACAATAACTATTAATTGACAATCCAGAAGGTAAGCATGATTTACTATTAAAATATATAATTGTTGTTTTGTCCCTAGTTTATTTGGAAATAAAACATTCTCTTTTAGTTCTAATCCAAGTTCTTATAAGAATTTAAACACAAATAGCTAATTTAGAAGTTTTACATTTTTTCTTGCTAACATGTAAATAATAATTCAACTTCCTTAGATGTAAAGAATAAAAATTAACAGATTATATCCAATGCTAAAAAAGTAAATTATTAATTTATAATCCTGAGGCTAAATAATTTTTTCTAGTAACTTATGTAATAGATTTGTGTCCTGAGTTTATTTAGAAATAAATGATTATTTCTATTCAAGTATTGGTGGTCAAGTGGTCAGTACAACTGCCTTACAAGTAGTTGTCTCGGGTTAGCAGATTTGCTTTCTGGCTGATGCTATGACACATGAAAAAAAAAGGTTATTTTCTTTCACTTCTAACTCTAGTTTGATATAAATATATGTACCCAAACAACTATGTTATAAGCATAAAGATTTAGATGATTCACTTGACATTTATTTAAAAAAAAAACACACATCCTTATAACAATTTAGGTAAAAAATGAAAGGGAATCTTTTTTATACCTAAATAAATTCAGAACAAAAGATCTATGATTTAAATTGCAAAAGAAATTATTGACTGATTCTTAGCAATATTTAAGTTAAAATAATTTATTTTTGTTTACATGAACAAAACCCTAAATTACTACAATGTTTATCTAAGGCTAAAACCTTAGTACATGTGCCTTGACTGCTTAATTTTTTTAGCAAGAGAGACCTCTATAAATCATAATGCGAGATTCGACTTTATAAAGATAAGAGGGACCCTCTTATCTCTAACCTATTTTTCTTAATTATATAGGCAAATCTAAAGCATTTTGATTTGGGACCATGAAGCTAATAAATTCTTCACTGATTAAGTCCACTATTGCTATTAAACATTAACATTCGCAAAATCTTTCGATTTACAACGAGTCAATATTCAGACATTAAATTTAGAAATATTTTGAATCGATTTAAAGTTGTAAATATTAATTTGTATTAAGCACAATGTCAGTATGTAATACTTATATAAGGCTAAAACCTTAGTATGCACCTTAAGTGCTTAATTTTTTTTTAGCAAGAGAGATCTCTACAAATCATAGAAATAGTGGACTTAATCAGTGAAGAATTTATTAGCTTCATGCTCCCAAATCAAAATGCTTTAGATTTGCCTATATAATTAAGAAAAATAGATTAGAGATAAGAGGGTCCCTCTTATCTTTATAAAGTCGAATCTCGTGTTATGATTTGTAGAGGTCTCTCTTGCTAAAAAAATTAAGAACTCAAGGCACATGTACTAAGGTTTTAGCCTTATATAAGTATTACATGCTGACATTGTGCTTAAGAAGAATTAATATTTACAATGTTTATCATAATATAACTATGAAAATATGTAATTCAACAGATGCAACTCTTTAGGAAAGATGAATTATTATTTACAATTTGTTCAGAAAAGACATGGATCTTTGATATCCTTATGCTTTTTTATAAGCATAATGACACACACACACATATATATATATATATATATATGACCTGCTTTTATATAAGCATAATGACACACACACACATATATATATATATAAATTCATGACCTTCCTATACTTTGACATTTTTTCTTTGTTTTCACTTACTATAAACATTCAACTATTAAACCATTCTTATTTCTTAGAATACAATAAATTTGCCCTCATTTGATAATAATTTTTGTTTAGAAACTAAATAGTATTTTAAAAATTATATTTCATTTTTGGAATTATTAAAAAAAAATAGATTTAAATTAACAAAGTGCTGTTTTGTCATTCAGCTGCTGGGCAGTGCAGAATGAGTTTGCAAAATGGAAAAAAAAATTGTTTGATGTTTGTATTTTAAAATGTCAATGAATAATTATTAATATCTAGTAAATCTATCAACTTTCACTTTAAGAGTTTACATTTCTTCAGTAAATTTTACAATATTGTTATATTTTCTAACAGATTCTTAGTGACAACATTTTTTAGACTGATTGTTTTTCCTGTGATCATAATTTCCATTGCAATGTTACTCAGAAAAAAATCTTTTATATTCAAAATTAAAACATTTCTCTAGAAAATAAATATATAATAATAAGGACAACAAGTCATACATCATGTGACTTAATTAGCTTGTATATACAAATGTAATATAATGAGCATACTATTAGCTCTAAATAAGCTTTTTTAATAAATGCTACATGAGAAAGCATTTAAAATCATTATCCAGAATTACCCATATACCCAAACTGGTTTTGAGTTAAAGGCTTTCATCAGTGAAGCATTAGGAAATTGAGACACTATATCTAAAATACAAACTCTAGCCCATCACTTATCAGATACTTAACTATTAAGTAGAAATCTGAAATCTTCAGATATCTATATGTCTTCAAATTGAGCTCTCTAACTTAAGTAACAATATGAAACTGAATAAAATTCAGATACATCATATATTAGTAGCCTTAGCAATATAACATCACCAAAGCTTTAAAAGTCAAAACTATAAAAATAAAAAAACCAAGTCATACATCACAAGACATAATTAGCTTGTATTTACAAATGTAATATAATGAGCAAGGTAATAAATAAGTCTAAACAAGCTTTTCCGATAAATTCTACAAAAGAAAGAATCTAAAGTCTCTGTCTAGCCTCAAACCAATTTTGAGCTAATGGCTCTTGTCAGTGAAGCACTAGGACATTTAGACACCTAGAACAAAAATACAAACTTCATCTCAAGCACTAATTGAATATTTAATTATTAAGTAGAAAGACTAAAATTTTCAGACATTTTCAGATATCTATTTATTCAAATTGACCCATCTAATGTAAAAAGCCATAGGGAACTAAACAAAATTCAGTTATACTATATATTAATAGCATTAGCAATATAATATTGCCAAAGCCATAAAAGCCAAATTACAATAGTAAGAAAACCAAATCATATAGCATATGATTTAATTAGCTTGTATTTACAAATGTAATATGGTGAGTAGTGCATGTTTACAATTGTATTACATTCAAATATCAGCCTTTTAAGCTAATTGTGCATATGCTTTTGCAAATGTTAATAATAATTAATGAATAAATGAATACTTTCCTCTCCAATACAAGATATAATATTTATGCAGGAATAAAATGAATCCATTTATTCCTACGACTCAAATGCTTATATATGAGCAAATCTGAAATACTGGCAAGGAAAGTGTGAAGAAAGCATTCATTTATTTATTTATTATTATTAACACTCACAAAAGCGTATGCACAATTAGCTTGAAAGGCTGATATTTGAATGTAATACAATTGTAAACATGTGCTATATAAAAATAAATGCTTATTTACATATGATTAAGTTTCAGATAGAGTGACATTTAGTAAATTCTAGACAATTTCACCAACGTCATTCATTCAGACATCGTATATACTAATTTAAAGAGAGTGGTCCATCCTCATGCTTTCCTTGCCAGTACATCAGATTTGCTCATATATAAGCATTTGAGACATAGGAATAAATGGATTCATTTTATTCCTGCATAAATATTATATCTTGTATTGGAGAGGAAAGTATTCATTTATTATTATTAACACTCGCAAAAGCATATGCACAATTAGCTTGAAAGGCTGATATTTGAATGTAATAAATGCCATAAGAAAAAGCATCTAAAAATCTCTATCTAAAATTATTCGCATCCTCAAATGAATTTTGGGTTAATAGCTGTCATCAATGAGGATAATTCTAGATAGTGATTTTAAATCCTTTCTCTTCTGAATAATTACTCCCTCACACTGCAACCTTATTCTTTAATATTTTATATAGTGCCATAGTATATATATATATATATATATATATATATATATATATATATATATATATATATATATATATATATTCTAACCTCTCTCCACGCGTTCTCACCCCCAAAATATATTGTTTATTACAAATATTACGGGTTCTAGCTCAGTTAACAAATAAATAAATGAAATATTCAGCATTAATTAAAATGATTACTAGCTCTAATTTTAAAATACAAATTCGATTCAATTTTAAAATGAATTAACAAATATTTACTATTTTCATGAGACATGGAGTGACAATACAGGGAATGAGATAGACTACATTGAGCCATTATCCACACGATACTACCTATACCAAATAACTAACTCATAGTATTCTTACGACTTTCTGAGCTCTATTCACTATGATTAAAATAATAATCATATCTTAATCTTCTTTATAACAAGAATCTAGCTCAATTAAATAAAATGAAGTAAAATAAAATAAAATCTCAGGTTCAGAAATTGTATTCTAACTAATTTAAAATTACGGTAGTAAAATATGAAAAGGGAATTTTATGTCATAATCTACTACACAGCAACTAATAATAATAAAATAATAATAACAATAATAATATATTATAATCTTATTTCTTCCTAAAATAAAATAAATAAATATGTACGTGGTAGTATTTTAATAATCTGACAACAGAATACGTGTGGCAACATTAGCATATAATTTAATGTAATATTGTGGCAACCGACTTATGACCAATAAATAATATAAAATTATGATCTTTTAATTTTAACATACCAATAAATTCTCAAAATTATTATAACACTTTTATGTTTACCTTTTGTGCAAAATTTATATGTTTGTTTCAATTATAAAGGTATCGTGATTTCATGCATCCATGTGGAGAAATAACAACTCGGACACAAAACTTTAAAACCAATTTAAAACAAAGTTTATTAACAACATAAATAAATTAACAATATTTTACACTATATACATTGGATATCCCTTACTTTCATATCTCAACTTAGTTTATTAATTTATAAAATGAAATCAAAATATTATTTACTTTTCCTAGTTAAATCTTATTTTTTAACACTTAAGAAAATACAGTATTATTACTTGATTTATTATTATGGTTAGCTTATTACAAAATGCATTTCTTATATGATTATCACAAACACTTTGCATCCCTAATATTATTAAAATTATATTTTTTTTTTACAAAATTTACATTCATAGTGAAATTCTACAAAACAATAAAATTTTAATTTTATATTGGTTGTATGGAATCTTACAAAGTCAAAACATTGTTCTACATTCGGTATTAGGTTTTTATTGTTCATTATCCGTTGTTTATTAATCCTAATATTCTCATTCAAGCCTTACTTCGGATGATATAATTACAACTATTAATATACCATGCACAAGTATATGTTTATTATACCTTATTGAACTATTTTCTTAATAAATATGCAATACTTATTTTCTAAATATTATTTTAACAAAAAATTCATTCAAATTTTATTATCACTTTTAAAATACTTGGTTTAGATTTCTTTTCAAAATCTTATATTCATTTCTGAATTAACTTTACAATGTATTATATGATTCTTTCTCTCTTTATGATATTTTAGACTTTCAATTTTAAAGTTACACAATTCTATACATTCCAGCAAATAAACTATTCTTACATAAACGATAACATATCTTCAGTTCTATTTTATTCATTATTTCTTTGAAAATATATTTCTGACCGATGCAGATTCACAAAATAAGGATAGTGAAGATAGATGCATAGGATCAAAATACACTAGAATATTACTCATCATATACCTTGACAATCATGGCACAGTGAATTAAAAGACACTATAGAGGAGTGACCTTTACCTGTCTACCAACCTCTATCATAGTAACGATGATAAAGCTATTTCTTCAGCTTTATTATAACATCAAAAGTTTAAAGATATGCAAAAACACTGTCCAAACTATATGTGTTCAGTTATAGGGCCTAGTTAACTATACTAAATCACACAAAACTAAATATGATCCAAATCCTTTATTTTTCCTATTTCTTAAAAAAAAACACATCATCTTGGTTTCCTCTCCACTAGTACTTCCAAGTCACTATCCGATCTTATTTCTCAAGATTTTTTCTATACTGTACATTGACAAATACATATCTGCATTACTAACAATAATAAAATTCATTTATTTTAAAACTATTCCACTGTTCTATAAGAAAATCTTTTTACTACTTTCCTCCGTATATTTAATCATATACAAACTTTTTAAATATCTGAATACTTTATCACATGAAAGTTCAAAAGAATCACACAATTGTTCTGTTAAATTATATTATTAATATACTTTAAATAAATTATTGCATGCATATTCCGAATTACTCCTATCTCATTATATGTTAAAAAATGTATAAAATGTGTACATATAATTTAAACTTTCACACTTCATTCTTAGGTCAATAGATGATCTAAAAAAATACATTATGCATTACAAATAACTATCAAAATTACCAACGACCTTTATCTCCTCGATCGCGTTCCGTAGGCTTCACCATCCATTTGATCCTTGTAGATATAAGATTCACATCCATACACTTTATTTTAAACACTATTTCTATAATTTTATCAAGCTATTATATTTAAATTTTAATATTACTAAATTTATGTTTTATGTTTTCCCTAATCTCACATAACATTTTATATTTTAAAATAAATTAGTAAAAAATATTCCAAACTATATTTACTGTACTTCTTCATCGAATTTTCTTGAAAACCGTTCATATTAAAGCTAAAAAAAAATGTTTATTATTTCTTCTTCAGACACTTAATGTTCTTCTCCCTGCTTGTTCAATTTTAAGGCAAAACAAATATTACTTCGTTCAATAAATATTCATGAATGATAATCCTTGGTTTTTATAATATTTAATACAATTATTAATTATGATATTAGTTAATCCCGTAAAGAAAACGTCTACATATTCCTTCTAATATTTTCTGCTAATATTTTCCCGCGCGACTTTTATGATGCATCTTCTCAGTACTTTGATTTAAATATTCAACAAAACTTTTCTGTTTCCATGGATCCATTTTATTAAGTATATTAGATTTATATTTTCCAAATCAAGCATTCCTCCAATGACCACTTTATAATATTTTCCAATTCCTCTTAGAGAAAGTTTTTTTCTGTTCTTTTTTTTCATAAAACACAATAGCTCTTTCATATCATTATTCGGTAATTTTTCCTTTCTTTTAAAGTTCTGGTAACTATATACTTTGTAATGTTTCCTTTAAAAGGGACAAACATTCTTTCTCTGTTATAACTTTTACATAATTTTTTCTTTATGATATACGCGTCTTAATTTTTTTTCATAGAGAAGAAAAAATAACTTCAGAGTAGCCTTATAAATTTGTGCATCATAATTTTTCCTGACGGCAAATAACTTCTCTTTTAAGTTTTCCGTATAGCGTCCAAATTATATTCCTCTGAGTTACAATAATAAGTTTCTGGTTGAGCATAAATAAAGCTGTATCAAGGCACTTTACAAATATTTTTCCTTTATCATAACTTCTATATACTGTTTTCTGTAGTATTTCCATTTTACTGTAAGGTTTTGGCTAAACTTGAATAAAATATTCTGGTAAAAAAACTTTTAAAACTAGCCCTCCATGTAAAGGTAGTTCAAAATATTATATTTTAAAAAACTTTTAAAACAAATACAAAATTTTAAAATTATATTACTTTTCTAGCTTACGATCTTATACAGCCAAAACAATATGTTACTCCCTCCTTCTCTTACACATTACTTTCTCCCGCTCCATCTAATTCTTATCTTTCGTCTGCCAAATTACCTCCGTTGATTGGTTAATGACTCTTTTTAGCGCGAACAAATTTACACATTTTAGTTTTATAATAGATTAAACCTTTTTAAAATAAAGAATTTATGACATCATGTCTTAAATATTATTTAGAATAGTATTTTTTAACTCAATTATAATTTTATCAAAATCATTTAAACTTTAAAACAATTATTAAAATAACATTTAATATTTCAACTTTTACTTTAACGATCGATAGCAATTATATTTAGCTTTATAATTCACAAACTTTATTATTATATTCTAACAAGCGTGTGTGTGAAGGTATATAATATACAGTCACATGATTACTAACTTTATCAGATGATTTTTTAATTTACGTCTCGGTCTAAATTACCAAAACTGATATATTTTATAAAAATTTGGAAAATAATTTTAAAAATGTAGAACTAAATATAATTCTCACCATCCTAAAGTTTATTTTAAAATATACTCTATTAATTTTGACTATTAAATATAATTATAACACTACATATAGCATTTATTTAATTTATTAGTTTTAAAATATCATACTCGAATTATTAATATATTTTTAACTATTTATAGCTGTGTTATTTTATATGGCCAGCTTTTACAACCATAAGCAAGGATATAATTAAGCTTTATTTAACTGTTTTCTTTTAAAACAATCCATTACACTTTTATATACCAGGTATTTTCAGCCTTAAATTGTACTATAAGATCTAATCGATCATACAATTATCAATATATTACACAAACGTATTTTAAAATTTAAAATTTTTTTAGCAATTGACCATTCTACCCTATTATGACCTATAGATAAGGGCACAATATATATATATATATATATATATATATATATATATATATATATATATATATATATATATATATGTGTGTGTGTGTGTGTGTGTGTGTAAACCTAAAGGTAACCAGTTTTTTTCCTCCTTATTAATTAATTATTCAGTATTAGACTGAAGCTTAAATCTTGGTTACCAGATTGAATCTGCATTACCTTAAGCATATTTATTTGCTCCCACCATTAATATATATAACAGCCCCCTTGGAGCTGTATATATTCACCATCTCAGCTAGGCTATTAACTTATAACATTAGCAAACCATGAACAACCAGATGGCTATATTATCTATTTATAGACATGGTTAATTAACTAAACATACATTTATTTTAATATGTTGAGACAGCTCATTCACTTTGGAAATGCCCGCATGTATTGAATACACATATTTAATGCTATATAATCCTTGCCATTTTGCTACTTTATTTTATATTATTTTTTATTGTTTTAATAACCATGTTTAAAATACAAAATTTGTTTCATATTATTTTTGCTTATAGTTCTATGTCAATCCAATCTACAATACCCTATCCCAATTTCTTAATAATTTTATATGCTGAGTATATATTGCTGTAGTTAAGGTAATTAATGTTTTAAGTTTTCTATTCCACCCATTTAGTTAAATTGATAGTTATCCCTTGAGTCTCATATTTCTTCCTGTCCTATGCTAGCTCACAGGTTAAATTGAGACAGTGTGACTTCAGAAATGTCACTGATAAGGTATTAAATCATGAAATACTAGCAAATGAGCTGAAGTTTGGTTAGATTAGAGGTCTCACCACTTCACTCAGTCAGCTTTTGTGTACTTTATCTGGACTCTGGATTTTATAAACTTTTCAACATATCAAGTTTTTAGTCATTTGTAATATTTTCTCAAAGTAATATTGCAAAGTTCAAGATCACCAAAAATACAATGAGTGTTTATTATTGTGGAGCTTACAATATTTTTAATATTTTGCTTGTTCAATTACTTATCTTGACATCTTCAGAATTTTTTTTGAAATTAAAGTATTAGAAAAAATATATATATCCGATTTTTAAAGCTGGTAAAAAAAGTTTAAAAAATCTTATCAATAATGAGCTAATGATGCAAATTAATTTATTTTTTATTTTTTAGGCATCAGAACCATATCTGAAAGATTGGATTGGTTAAAACAACTTGTATTACAAATGAAATACAATCCTCTTTTACTTCTAAATAAACTCATGACAAAACAAACCAATTGTATAAGTTACTAGACAAACTTGTTCAGCCTCAGGATGGACAATTATTAATTGATTGTTATTTTAGCAATAATCAATGCAAAGTTAACTCTGTTTGTCAAGCATTGTTAGCCGAGAGGTTATCACAGCAGCCTTGCAAGCAAGTAGTTGGTTGCAGACGGTTGTGAGTTCGCCTCCTGGTCGATGCTATGACATATGGAAAAAAAAAGTTAATTCTGGTTGATTTCATGGGTATAAATGGTTTATCAGTATTTGCACTATAATAATTTTATGAAAATATTTAATTTAATATATAACAATTCAAATATAAAGACTGACATATTTAATGTTTCAAGGTTTTTATTTTATTTTGTTTTTACAGCTTGTTGTTACAGTTTTTTGATAAGCAATATTTATTTTGATTAAACATTTCTCAATGCAGAAAAAAATGGTTAAAATGATGATAAAAATATTTTAAGTAGATGAATATATTTATGAGAAGTTAATTTTGTGTATGCAAAATTAGAAAAAATACTCCAAATGAATGTAGAATTGTAAAGTAAATGAAGATAATGATAAATGTATTGCAATCATTATAAATATGACAAAAAAATATATATTTATTGGAGAAAATGCACTAAATATAAAAGATATAACGTCTAAACAATTTGCATTTTTTAAGAATAATATAATAGAAAATGATTCAAAAAAACTATATGTATCATAATGATGTGAAAAAATGGTTAACATTTTTAATGAAATTTTCAAGTGCAGTTCTTACAATAACTTTGTAAAAAGATAAAAGTCGTTGACAAAATTTATTAATTAATTATACCTCTATGTTGTCTACTGATCTCAACATAACAATATAAAATATATAAAAAAGTAACGATATATATATACGTATAATAAAATAAAAAGTTATATTGTTTTAAATAAAAACAAAAACAAAAGAAACACTATAATTGAACTCCCATCAGATACTGTTGAAAGGAGAATGAAAGCAGGTTTAAAATATTTAATGGAAATTTATGTAGACTTAGTAAATCATTATGTAGTGATGAGTCTGACTATGAAGGCATAATAATATGAAAGAGAGAAAAAGTATACATATTATTGATAAATATGAGAGAAGTGAACAATTATTAATTTTTCTAATAAAATAATATGAAGAAAAAAAACTGACTTTAAAATTGTTAGACCTTTATTTAATATAGAATGGGTCAGTAGATTTGAAATAGCTTAAAATTTGAAATAGGCTCAATTAAAAGAAAGGTAATTGTCTTACATATTGGTAGTGATGTAATTAAAGTTAACTTAAAAAAACAGAAAATACACTTCATGAAGAAAGAAAAGGGTTTTGGGAAAAATAAAAAAAGAATATTAAAAAAAAAACACTGCTCCGAAAAGAAAACTATACAAAAAAAATTCATTATAAAAATATGATGATATTCAAAGGAAATCAGAAGGGAAAAAAACCCAAGTATCTACAAATTTAAATGTTATTGTCCAAAGTAGTAAAGCTTAGTAGAATAAACTGTTTCAATTTAAAGATTTGTGTTGATAATATTTTAGATATAATAATATATTGGACTATTTTTATCATCTATAAGTACATTTTGAATGGGTAGAAAATTTTAAACTTTATTTAAACTTTTCCAAACACAAACAACTGCTAACAAAAACATACAAAGACCATACTTTCACAATGTTTCAAGTAGTAGTATTATCTGATTTTCCTCGTGTTGTTGACCTGATCAGTGGTAATGCTAACATAAAATACAAACATACCTTTAGATTCTTGAATATCAAATTTGAAGGTAATGTTCTAATCAACTGACTAACAGTTGTTTGTATTTTGAAAAGTTTAAATAGGATTTTAAATAATAACATTTAATGATGGATGATGGAAATTGTCTAACATATTATATCTAATATAACATTATCACAAACCTTCAGGTTAATCTAAAATTGATTACCATTTTGTCAGTTATTGTTGAGTTACTTAAACAAAATGTAATATTAAAGAATTTAATCGGTTTAAATTTTTTTTTTTTATCAACATATTTTAGGGCTTTAATTTTTTTTTCATTTTTTTTTTTTTATGTGAGATAGCATCAACCGGGAAGCAAACCCGCTAACCCGGAACAACTGCTTATAAGGCAGCTGTGCTGACCACTCGACCGCCATATATTTTCTTCGTAGTGATTGCATAACGTGGATAATATATAGAAACACCATTGATAATTAAACTGATATATTTGAGGATGACTAGACGACTTGGCAAGATTTCTAAATATTTATTTATTTTTACATCGTATAACTTTTCATGAAGTGTTAAAAATAAAATAAAAAACAACTAAAATTAGGCAATATGGGATTAAAAGATTCGCTCATTAAGAGTTAATTTATATTTAATAAACACTAATTTATTTATAGAAAAGCTAAAGTTATCTATTTTTATCATTTTTAAAATTAAAAGATTTTTTGCTAGAAATGAAAGTAGTTAGTCTTACTTGTAATTTACAATAAATGTAATTAAATGGGTAAAAAATAATTCATACTGTGTACGGACATTAACCCTTAAACCGCTAATTTTATCATTGGTTGTATCAGATAAAAATCAAATCTTTTAATTGGCCAACTCACAAACTGAAGACAAAGCCTATTGTTAAAACATATTCGCCTATAATATTAAATTCAACTCAGATACGTTTATAAAAAGTATATAATTAATTTTTCAGGTCATGAAGAAAACGAAAGTTCTTTCAAAAATAAATTGCTATTTATTTATTCTAAGATATTCTATATCGGCAACATAAAAGTTATAATGTAAACAAAAAGATCGACTTTTACGTTATAGAAAAGTAAATATTTCTTTTTACTACATCTTCAATATATTTACTTAAATCTTCAATATTTTTCGAAAATAATTTTGTTTTTTTATTATTCTCTCTGAAAATTATGTTTAATTTCCATAAATATTATTTAATAATAATTTAAATCGTATTCGAAATGAAAATCTCAGCGTTTTTCTTTATTTTCTTTGATCAGGCAGTTTCTTTGTTCTTTCCAGCCAATCAGAATGTCTTTTTCGGCTGAGAGCATGCTAAGAACCAATCACAAATAATGTTCCTTCTTTGTTTAGGTTTAAATGCGTTTTTTTTTATTTTTTACTTCTAAAATAAATTGGAAGATGTCACCATCGTACAGAACTTTTAAAAATGAATTCAATACATATTTAACGAATTTTATCGTATAAAAACGAACTAAGTTAGAGTGATTTTAGATGTCGACGAGGAGTCTCGTCGAGCGCGGGAAAAGGGTTAAACCAGGAAATGAATAAACAAACTAAAACTATACATATAACGCAAATAATATAATAACTTATATATATATAATATAAATATCACAATATATATATATATATATATACAGTACACTAATTCTAAGGTTTGCAGATATGTATGTAAAATCTGAAAATATTAGCTGCTAGACACTGTGCATTAATATTTGAAGAAATACCTTTAGTAATTTAATTTTCTTGTGTAATCCATTTTCTATGCCCCAACATCGTAATCGAAGTCTAACTTATTGTTAAATTTTATTTATACATATATAATTGAACAAAAAAAAAAACTGATGCTTACGATAAGTTATGTCATATATGCAAATAAACTTTTCCAAAGACAGATGGTAGAACCTGTCATTTTAAAATTTGTTCTTATATATATATACTTAGTTTATCCACATAATTTTAAATAGTGGGGTGATTTTGATTTCCGGATTGTACATGTTTATAGACAAAATGATAAGCATCATCATTTTGATATTCAACGGATCAAAGCGGAGCTGTAATTTAAACAACCTACAAATACGAAATGACAACTCAGCTTTAATATTTGTAAATAAATAGAAAAGGAAGTAACTGAAACTTCCGATGAGTTATATTTATAATATAAATATATTTAATCATTAGATCAAATTCACTCTGTTATTTAAAATTACGTAAACAAACAAAGTATATATAAGAACAAATTGTAAAAAAAAAAAACAGATGATCTCGGAAGAGTATATATAACTTATATAACCCATTGGAAGACTCAATTACTTCCTGTTCAGTAGCATTTAATATGAGTTATTTATTTACAAATATTAAGACTTCCTTTTCATTTCATATTTGGAGAATGCTTAAACTAAAGCAATACTTTGATTCTCTGAACAATATAGTGGTGATTATTATTTAGGGTATAAATATATACAATAAATTGATCGAATTCACTACTTAAAATTATATAAATGCTAAAAACATGGTATCATCTATCTTTGGCAGAGTTTATTTACATATATAATTCATCAGAAGCTTCAGTTTTTATCTGTCCAATTACATATAATCTGAAATATTTATTTACATATATATATATATATATAGTTATCAGCTATTATGATAAAATATTTTGGTATAAAACAATATTTATTACGTTGCTAAGTCAGACTTTAGATACAACATATAAAGCACAATTAAAGACAATATTTAAAAATGCATTAACCTTTCTGAATGTGTGTAAGCATATATTAAACTATTCATTGATTATCATAGACTTGCATATTTGCGTGTGCAATTGACATAGTGGTTGTCTATGCCAGGGGTGGCCAACTTTTGTGTTCATAAGATCGACTTTTTGTTTTGAAAGTGTGTTGCCATCGTCTTCTCATAGACGTAGTCTAAGTGGAGGGAGATGTGAAATACATATTATTTTTATATATCTACCTACGTAAAAAAATAACATAATTATTTAACAGGCTAAAAAACTCATGTCCGTGGGAATTAAAGCAACATGAGTATTTATTAACAATATTTATCAATTCAAATTAGCTACTGATATAGACAGATTTAGAATTTATTTTATTATCTTAACATTAATGGTAAGACTGTTTACATGTCTCTAACCAAGGAATCATAATTAGGTGTATATTCTGACAAATATAATAATAAAGAATCCTTAGTACGGGAATCAATTAGGACAGAACGTTGTTTAGTCTTCGTTAACTTTAAGTATGAAAATGCCGATTCACACAGGTATGTAGATCCGAAACAATAATAAATATATTCACTACATTTGATGATATTAGGATATTTTTTTGGTTGACGCATTTCCAAAAATCTTCTTCAAATTTTCTAGCTTGTAAAATTAAATCAGTTTGTAAAATTATAATTTCATTTTCTAAGGCCTTTTGCTCCATATGAAATATGTCTGAAATGTTTTGGCTAATGCGTTTCACATTTAAATCTTTTTTTAAAAGGAAATGATGTACATTCCACAATTTCTTTAAGTTTTTCAAATTCTTGGAATCTTACCTTAAAATCTTTAATTACTTTTAGGATTTCCGAGCGACATATTTGTAGATATTATAATTAATATTTTTATGCTTTTGTAGGTGATCCGCCATATTTGGAAAATGGTTCATATTATTTTGTAGCAGATCTTCTATTCACAAAATAAATTTTGTCTTATATGCATCTACACAGCTGATCATATCAATTACTGATTTATTCCTACCTTGTAATTCTAAATTTAAATGACTTAACATTGAAGTATAATCGGTTAGAAAAGCTAAGTGGCTAAGCCGATTTTCATCATTTAAATTTTCACATTTATCATCTTGCTTGTGGAAAAAAATTATAATATTTCAGGCAATAAATCACAAAATCATTGCAGAAATTTACCTCTGCTTAACCATCTTACATCTGTATGTAATAATAATTTAGGTTGGTTTTCATCAAGCTGCAGTTGGAAGAGATGTCATTTGAGTTAACTTCCTCAAATTGAATTACGAATTTTAAATGCTATGTCCATTACTTCTTTTGTTTTTAGACTCTTGCTGGCTAACAGTTGCTGGTGAATTATGCAGTGGTAGCTCTAAAAAGCTGGGAATTTATCTTAATTTTGTCATAGGGCTATAAATCCATTTACACAGCCTATCATTGCAGCTCCGCCATCTGTTATTATTGATACTCATTTAAAATGTGGTACTTTCAAATCATTGAGCAAGTTTTTAAAAGCTTTGGATATATCTACATCTCTAGTTTTTTCTTTCAAAGAAGTCAGACCCAATAATTTTTCTTTAGATGTAAAATCCTTAAAAACCATATGAATGAAAACAAATAATTGTGCTGTATCACTTATATCTGTTGATTCATCACATTGAAGGGGAAAACAAGAACATCTATTAATATCATTATATAACTATTCTTTTACATTTCCACTCATCTCCTCAATTTGTCACACCACAGTGTTTTGAGACAGTTGCATATCTTGAATTGCAGCAATAATTTCATTCTTGTTATGAAAATTGTTAAAAAGTGAATGACATTTCCAAAAAGGTTTCCTTTACAAATTCATCCTCGGAAAATGGTTTACATTTTTTTTGCTAAAAGATAGCTTACTTTGAATGATGCAGTAGTTACTACTTATGACTTCAACATTGGCTTTTTAAAAAACTTTTTGTTGATTTTTTAATTGAGTTTTAATATCCCTAACTTTACGTTTTCTCAATTCGGTACTTTGTGGATAATCTGTTTGATACTTTTTATGTAAAGCTAAAAAATTTCTTCCCAGATTGCCCTTTTTAGCAATAGCTATCGAGGTAAAGCATATTAAGCAATAACATTTATCATTCACCATTGTAAAAAAGTAGTCGAGTTCCCATTCTTCATGGAAATGATGTTTTTGATTTTTTTGGTTTACTGCTCATATTCATGGATGTAATAAAATGAAAAAAGAAATACTTATGACAATTTTATTTCCCCAAACTTAATTGATAAAAATTAAATATTCAAAATAAATAATAAATATTGAATTAAATATTTTACAAGAAAAATAAAAACTCATGAACTGCGATCATTAACTCTGTTAACAACTTCAGCTTAAACGTCTGTTGCTGAGAAGACTCATTAATCAAGTAAGTAGTTAGATAAGAAATTCCACAATTTAAATTAAAGCATAAGAAAAGGTACTTACATTTTAAACAAGAAAAATTGAAACTCGACATGGTCATCGTCGATAGATAATATTGATTAATAATAATAATATTGTTAATATGGGGGTACTACTATGTTCTGAATATTAAAGAATGAACATTTAGTAATAAAACTGGAAGTTTTTATATCAAATCTTTCTCTCCCCCTGCATAAGTCATAACTTGTTGACAACTTTAAGTCTTATATTTTAGTTTTTAACACTACTTTATTAAATCTTAGTAAAGACAAAAACTCCAGCTGAGTAAGTAATAAATAGTCCTGGTTCAGTGATTTTGCCTTTGTCTTACATTTATTTTTAATTTTTTTTTTAAATTTCAGGTCTTGGTTTCTAAGTGTGAATCAGAATAATTTCCAAGAAATAATTTTTTTAAAAAAAAGTGATTTATGTTCTGGAAAGTGTAAACATTCTCTTATATGTATAACACTATCACACCTGAATTTAGGATTTTATATACAAATCCAAGCAAATTTATAAACTAAATTTATAATAACTTAAAATAGATAATTTAGAAAAGTTGTAATGTTCACAAAATCTATCACATTACAGTTTACTTCACATATATACATAGGTATGCTTCTACACACACAATAATGTTTACACCACTTACTTTAATTTATTATTATTTTAAATTAGAACTGTGTATTATAGGTATGCACATACATATATTATTAACTATTTAATGTGCAATATTAATATATGCACATACTCATTAACAGAACATTTATACAATATTTAAGTATTAGTTTAAAATATACATGGACTTGGATGGATTTGAATTAGAGAAAATTATATTGCTATGAAACATAGTAGTCTGAAACTGGAAGATAGATAAATCATACTGTTTCAATACTAAATAAAAGAAGCTATCATATTACACTAACAAATATTGAAGCTAAATGGCTGTGTCTGTTTGATGACACTGCATGAATACTGTTGCATTTGCACATTATGTTCACACATTTCATTCGGTTACAAAAACACATTAAGTAAAGTTTTAAAATATTATTTCAATAGTGATATGACTTATTGGACTTCACCTATCTAGAATTGAAAAAAAAAATAGAACAAAAACAAAAATAATAAAAAAACTTGAAAATCTTGATTTAATTTGTTTCACTTGTAATTGGACTGTTTTTGCCAGCCAGTTTTTGGCAGATTGACCTAGTGATCGACCAAAATTGGCTTCACAATTGAACGGTTGATTGCGATTTAATTTTTGGACACATATGTTTACTGAGAGGAAGGCTATTAGCTCTTATATCTATGTAGTTTATTGTGAGCCAAGCTTCTTTTACTTTTTGTTTTTTATCATTATTTTTAAACAAATAATTTTAGCATCAGCAGCAGGTTTAAAGAAATTACTAGATTTTTTCTCATGATCTAAAAACATCAAATTATAAGGACTGTTGCATTTAAAAAATAATAATAAAAAACAAAAAGTAAAAGAAGCTTGACACATAATTAACTTTAGGAAGTCTATAAATATAAGCATTACTAACATCCCTCTCATCAAGCACTGGTTGTTTAATATTATGACATATCCAACTGCTAGGTTAATTTACACATGCAAATATTATAAAGTTCTGAAAACTTTGAAATTATTCAAATGGAAGTCAATCTCTAATAATCAGCAGCAAGAGTTAGGGTATATAGAATGTACACTCTAAAGTTAAGTGATTCACTTAAGTTTTTTTAACTGGGAGGTGAGTGTATGGAACTTTATAATATTTAAAAAATAGTACATTATTGAAGATTGACTTCTGTTTGAATAATTATATGCAAATATACACATCTATGATAAACAACAATTACTTTAATTTATGCTTTTACATTTGCAGATATGCTAATATATTTGTGAATATTCACTTTAGTCCTGTTTTGACAAGGATATGTTCTATTGAAAGGTTATCTTAGCAATGTAATACATATTGTTTAATACAACATTTACTACCATTAGATGGAGCTTTACCAATAGCCCACTATGAAGCTTTGTTTACATAAACGCTGAGAGAGATAGAATTCAATATCTCTTTCAAATTGTCTCCAACCTTTAAACCATGTTTTTGAGCTAGTTGGCTCATATCAGTAAAGGGTAGAAAGATCAGAAACTAGATCTAAATACCAACTCAACTAACAGCATTTATGAAACATGTTTCTATCAGTTTGAAAGCACAAATTTTTTAGTTATGTAAATATCTTCAAATCCAGACAAACAAACTAGATAGATATATTGGTCTGAATTCAGTTCAGTTTCATGATATAGTAAAAGTCTCTGCAATCTATATCATTGCAAAAACCTTCAAAGGTACATTTATGATAAACAAAACAAGTTATAAATTTTGAAACTTGCTTATAACTTGCAAGCTACACTGACATGAGCCAACTAGCTCAAAACCATGGTTTAAAGGTTGGAGACAATTTGAAAAAGATATTGAATTCTATCTCTCTCAGTATTCATGTAAACAAAGCTTGATAGTGAGCTATTGGTAAAGCTCCATCTAGTGATCATAAAATGCAAGCTATAAGCAAGTTACAAATTTATAACATGTTTTGTTTAATATATATATATAAACCAAATTATTACTTTTGATACACATTAAAATTTATTATAAATTTAGTACTACTATTATTTTGTGAAAGATGATCCATACCAATATTTTTCACTATACATGTATTTCATGTAACAATCCTACATTTTTCAGGAGATTTGAAAATATAAAATTTTGTAACATGTACAATACACTGATATAATGGTGAGCCATTTATATTTATATGGTTTAATTACAAATCTGTTACACATTTTCAATATTCAACTCAAGACTTCATTTATTATTCATATTTTATAATAAGTTATGATAATTTATATCCATAATAAAATACTCTTTTTATCATAAATGTTATAGTACAAATAATATATATCTAATTGATTAAATAATGTACTTGATAAAGACTTATAAGCAATCTAATATTTCAGATAATTATTTCACTTATAATCAGAACATAAACATATATTATTAAAATATTTCAAAACAGGTTATCAAGCAAAAGAAAAAAAATGAAGAACAAACTTTGATGTATTACAGAGCTGCAAGATATAATATTCTGTTGAATTTATTTAAGAATAAAAAAATTAAATTATCTTTTAGACGAATTTAAAATATTTTTTTATATACAGATTGAATTTCTAAAAACCCTGTTATCCAAATTTATTTATCACTCAAAAACATAAGACCTTTAAAGTATGAGTTCACTTGAAAACAATATTAGGATTAAATTTATGTGAAACATCAAATCCGTACTTGCTCATTCATCTGACAAAGGTGCTCAAATACTTTTATTCATCGCAAAATATTAGACTAAATTATTTTTGCATATTTAATTGCAGTTTGATGCATCACAAAACATATTTTTTAAAGCAATAATTGACTTATAAATTAAAATGCAAAAATTGTGATCATGTGATGTTTTAGAGATTTGTAAATTCTGTTAATAGTACTGAAACCTATGATACAAGGTTAATAGAAAATAGGTGAAAGTGAAAATGCTAACAAAAAATTATATATTTATTATGAAAAAATATAGTTTATTCAAATTGAATTTCAGATTGTCAATAAGTGAAAGATTTAAAATTACATGATATAGCTAATTATTGCTTATTTTAAAAATTCTGCAAATGGAAAAATAAATTGGGAAGATGAGATAAAATACATAATAAAAATCAAAACAGTTATGAAAGAATTTGAAAAATAACTCACCATCAGAAGTCATTTTATAAAAATATTGCAGAAGGGTTTGTATTGAAAGCCTTAATGCAGTCAAATCCTATGGAATAAATGTTCTAACAAATTTCCTAGAATATGTGCAATCCAATGAACAAAAAAAAACATGAAGTGTGTTATATAATATTTAATATTTGACCATTATAGTAATAAGCATTTAATTTTATATGATTTAAATACTCAGAAGCTAATATGTATAGAATTGGAATATATCTTGACTTTAGATTATTGTCAACCTAAGGATATTTAATTCACAAAAATCATTAAATTATTTGGCTTTACCTATATCTAGCAATTTATCATTGGAATTTCACTATGTAGTTTGTAGAAAGTATTCGGCCGGGACGCGAACCCACAACACGGGCAACTGCAAGGCAGTCGGAAAGTAAATATTTCTCTTTCTTTCTAATTTTTACATTGACACATATATATAATTTTAAAATTTTCTCTGATTCATTAAGATATTATGAGAATTTCAAGCACTTACAACTAAATTATTTCATAATTTATTTAATTATTTTGAAAATATAATTGTTCCGTTTTACGTTGAAAGTAATACAGTTATATAGCTTTTAATTAAAGATTATACAAGTAACTATGCTTCTTTTTTATGTTTTATTATTTTACCAGCTCTTCAAATTATTATCATTAATATTGTAAAACTCAGACTTGATAATCCTTTTATAAAATAATGCATAATTTATACTTTAAATGATCAAATTTTAATGTTAAAATTTTAAAAAGCAATGTCACGTTATATATGGCTTGTTTATATATATATATATATATATATATATATATATATATATATATACCATTGTGGGCTAAATATAGTCTATAATGTGTTAATTTTGTTTTTTTAGATTATATTAAAATAAATTTCCTTTTTGATGTTAAATTATAAAGTCTAAACTAAATGTTTTATATTAATGATTAAAATAATTTACATAGCATACTTAAATATTAGATACTGAAAAAATACTGATTGGATTATTTAAAGTTTGATTAAAAACCCCATTTAATTGTTTACATCTAAATAAGAATTAGTTTAAATTCCCATTATGATTTAGGCATAGACATTTAATAAAGTTGTTTTAATTCTGTACAGAATATAATTATTTAATTAGGATCTCTGTTTGTTAGTTTTAAACTAAACATTACATGATCACCATTACTTCTGCTTTTCTTAATTGTTATTGAAACAGACAAAGCTCTTAATGTATTGTGACTCAGTGTGAGCCAGAATAAATCCTGCCCAAAAGGATAATGGCGGTTATGTTTATTAAAAAACCAAAGACACCAAAATGTATAGGTACTGATCTGAATTCAGACCTATATGACTATATAAGGTGATGAGCTTGGATTAAAAATATTATAGTGTTTTCAATTTAAGTCTCATAGTTTTGTAGTTGAGTAGAGATAAAATATGGCTGGTGGAGGGTTGCATTAGATCCTAAGATCTAGGTGCAGTGCTCTCAGACCCAAGACTCCTCACTGATGAAGGCAACAAGCAAGAGAGAAGTCTGGGGATATTGGATAAGGAGGCATTAGATGGGATTTTATGCACAAGCCTTCTGGCTTCCATTGATTACTCTGGCTTGCACTGAGTGGAAATATGTATAGAGTTTTGCCTGTTTTAATAAGTTTAGTTTTAAAATAGATGGTTTTAAAGTAATAATGTATACAATGTTATTTCATGTAAAAGTTATTTAAAGCTAGAGTTTAGAGATGTTGAGAAAAAAATAATAATAAAATGGAATACAATTCAATTTAAATAAATTGTAAATTAAATAAATTTGAAAAAGGTAATAAATAGCTTTATTACTTTTAGAGTAATGGATATATATATATATATGTGTGTGTGT
>JAQFVV010006581.1:461622-516805 GCA_028023455.1 Epiperipatus broadwayi
ATGTCTTCTTGTGCAGAGAAAAAAGAGAAGATAAGGAAGTTATGTTGAGGATATGCAGAAGGGAGGGTAAAAAGATGGGGATTAAATATAGTGAAGAAAAATAAAAAGTAATGATGACTAATACTGGGTAAAAGAAAACAAAGAATTTCTATTGGGAAATATAAAGTTAAATGTGGGGAATAGGTAAAACTATTTGGGAATCATCTTAGGTTATCAGAGAAATTGGTTGGATGAATGGGAGAAAAAATTGACAAATGAAAAAAAAAAAGGGAATGATATAGAAATTAACAATGTTTTCGTATAATAAATATCATGTAGCTAGAATTGTATGGAAGGGATTGGCCATAGCAGGGTTAACATATCATAATGATGTGTTGTGTGTAAGTAAAGGAATGTTGCATTACTTAAAAAAAATACAAAGAGAAATAGAAAGACATGCATTAGATGCAAATGTGTGAATGTCAAAGGAGGCAATTCAAGAAGACATTTAATGGTCAAGTTTTTATATGACAGATTTCAAAAAGAAAAATGAAAATGTTCAGTAGATTACACTTTATGGATAATAAGAGAATAATGTTTAATTGGGTTATGAGTAAACAGCAGGCAATAAGATGGGTGAGAAAGAGGGGTATGGTGTGTGCAGAAGACTTGGATAAAAAATGTCAGTATACTTATACAATAGTGGGATGATTGTGTTAGGAGAATTGTTGATTGTACTAGTTGCAAGTAGTGGGATAGAAAATTAGATGCATTAATGAGGAATAAAAAGTTTGAGAGATGGAGAACTAGAATGGAGAATAAAAAGAGTTTAAATATATA
Source organism: Epiperipatus broadwayi (assembly GCA_028023455.1). Lineage (NCBI taxonomy): Eukaryota > Metazoa > Onychophora > Udeonychophora > Euonychophora > Peripatidae > Epiperipatus > Epiperipatus broadwayi. The sequence goes on from JAQFVV010006581.1 coordinate 462,442, forward strand.
TAGAAGTAAACAGAATATCGGGTGCGAGTTAATTTATGATAATAGCAAGGAAAGTAGTTTACTGTTTAAGGCTTGAACATAATCATTAGCAACAAGGAGATTTGCACATAAATGAAAAAAAAATGTGCATGATTTAATCTGCAAGTTTTGTAAGAAAATCATAGAAAATAAATAGAAAGAGCACAAATAATGAAGTTGCAGAAGAAAAAATATAAACAAAGTTATTATACAGAAGTTGGCCTCATGGTTTTTATGCTGGGTTTGGAAAAAATAAATAAATGGAATTTAGAATATAAAGGCCATGAAGCTGACAAATATTATGGTGTGGAAATGGGATGGAGTGGGATTGAGTCGCCTATGGGAAAACATAGGGGTAGAATGGGAAAAAAAAAAGGTAAAATGGGTAGCAGGTTCCAATGGGCATAATAGCTGAGACATTCCTTCCTCCAAAAAAGGAGAAGTCACAGTGTATCTCATATATATGGTAGAAAAAGAACAACTGATTATAAATGATAAAGTGAATTAAAATGTCAAAATATTGAAATCATAAAACTTTATATATTTTTAAATCTAAGCTTAGTAAACTAGAGATTATTAAGTCTTAAGCTTGTACTTTGATATTTATGGCTAATTTTCTTTTGAAAATATATTTGTAATGTCAATTTAAATATCAAAAAATATATGTAATAAATAAAAATATCATTATTTTAACTTTTATATATTATTTAATATTTTAACTAAAAGTTAAATGGCACTGTGAATTTTTTATTCATTATATATGTATAATCAAATAAGTAATACGATAATTTTTAGTTATAAATTTCTAAAATTATAAAGAAGATATACTAAAATATCTAATACTTTGATTTTAATTTTAACAATTTTATCACTAGTAGATTGATTTTTTTTTATATCGTTATATATATATATATAATAAACAATTAAATTTACAAGATTCTTAAATAATTTCTAATTTATCTATCATTTGTTATTTTATAAAGAGCAGTTTTAACAAATTAAACTTGATCATCATTTCTATTCCTTGTTTTGATTTTCACAAATATCAAACACTTATTTTTTAAATTTATCTATCAATTTTATACTTCTTTAAGTATTTCACATTATATAGGTATAATTTACAGAATGTTGTTCAAAATTTCTTTTCTTATAAAAATATAACAATCTTTTTTTTTTTTCACTTCATAAATTTATTGAATGTACTTTTATTTACTTATTTGTTTTTCAAAATTATGATTTTGCTAATAAATATCTGATAAATAATTCATTATCAGCTTTCTATAAATCCACATATTTAAATATTCTAATCTTTTTTTTCACATTTTCTAAATTTTCACCTTTCAATATTGTGTATATACATATATAAAGAAAATAAAATGTCCATTATAAAATAATTATTGTAATATAATTATAAAAAAAATTACCACAGAAATCCATTCAGTTAATTTTTTAATCTTTTTTGACAAATAATTGTGTGGTGTATTATAATTATTTATAAAAATATATTACCACTTTTATAATAAATTATTTTTATTACAATACCAAACTGTACATGGCCTATGTATTTAAAGGGCACCATCATTTTTTTTTTTTCATTGGTTGCTTTAACAAATTTTAATGTGTAATAGGAATTGGGGACTTAATTAGTGAAGTATTGAATAGCTTCATGCTCTCAGATCTAAATGCTTTAGTTTCACCTATTCATATAGAAAGAAGGTTGAAGTAAAAAGTTATGCTCTTTTCTTCCAATGTCGTAAGCTTGTAAGACCTGTAGAGGTCCCTATCTTCACATTTTTAGGCACATACTCTTGAGGTTCACATCCTTAATAATAGATTTAATGTAAATTAGAAAAGATTTTAATAGCAGCATTTGTTATACATTTTTTAATTGAGGGCTTTAAGAATTTTTTTAAAGATTTAATGCAAATTAATGAAAAGATTTTATTATTATATAAGTAAATGTGAGAATTTCACAATTGAAAAATAGAAAAAAATGTGCAGAACAAACAAGACTGTTACACTTCAGAATTGTACCCTGCAAGGTAACAATAAAGCTAATTTTTTGAAATACCTGTTATATTTAATACGTGAATTTGAGGGTGTTATGGGCAATTATAAAAATTACAATTTATTGATGTAATTATTGCTTCAGTTAAAATACCCTTCATAATAAAAATGTGGAATATTAAATAAAAAAGGGTGGAATTACTTTCTTTGCATAAAATGCTCATAGTATAAATTATGGTTTATTAAATATAGTTATTTATTTATAAAAACAAATTTAACATTTTTTTTTATTCATCACAGGTACAGACAAATAAATAGTTTTTGTATTTGGTTGTAAAAGTGACATGTAACAGCTTTGTGGACAAACATTCATACATTTACATAGATTATACATAGATTATATATATATATATATATATATATATATATATATATATATATTATAATGGAAACACTCCGATTGAAAGCTTAACTTCCCTTTTATTTATATATAATGGGAAATTCTTAAAATTCAAGATCGTCCACTTTCTGCTACCGCAAGCAGAAAGAATATACGGACATAAATGGGTCTATATCCGTACTTGACCAAACCTGTAACTATACGGGTATAGCCCCAGGTTATCTTTCCTGGTCAACTATCTCTAGCCTGCTGTAAGATTTAACAGAGTTACAGCGCTTGGATAATTATAAATTTTAATGGGATCAAAATACTGCACCACCAGCTTCATGTGTTAATTCAGTACTCATAATGAGTAATAATTATTTTCCCAACCCCTAAGACTATATTACTTTTGGAGGGGGGGAGATGAGACGAAACATATTTAAATCAATAATAAATAGTATTTAATAAAATAAATTAACAATAAAAGAAATTCTTTAAATCATTTACACTCAATAAAACATATTATATGCTATAATGCTACGAGTAAACAAAACAAAAAGATCTATAAATGATTGTACATTTATAAATCGTCATTCTGGGTATATATTAAAAAGTTAAAGAATGTCTTTATCATTCAAAGTAAGAATTTGGCCATTGTCTCAATAAAGATATGTGCACATGCAAATATAAAATGTAGTATACATATTTACCTAGGTTTTTAAGTCTCTGAATTAATTTGAAGTCTTGCTGACAGCCACATTGAATTTCTCCACTTCTTTAGCAGGGACGGTCACTCCTAAGTTAGATTTTGGTTGTGGGAACTTCTCTGTATTTAGGGCATCAAGGATCAGGCAAAATGAACTCTCTGGCAGGTGCTACATTGGCAATTGTTACATCTCGAGGGGAACCATTAGAGCACCAATGTTAAAAATCATATCTTGTTAACTATGGCTGCTTATTATCAGAGCAGTGTTTCCACCAACATCTCGACAATAAGTCTCCAACCCTAATCATCTACTGAAACTTTTTAATTAAAAAATTCCACAGTCCTTTGTCCTTTTGATCCTTTGTTTTCGCTTTTATTCCCACCTTTTTTTTTTAATGCACCTTCAGCCATTTATATAGATTTGCTTTTACATAATTTTGTAGTACTATTGCATTTATTTATTTCTTTTTTTAATTAAACAGATTTTAATAAAATTGTTTTTTTATTTTTTGACATTACTGACAAGCATAAATTATTGCTGTCTTTATCATACTTCATACACGGATTTCATTTTATCATCAAATGTGTACTTTTATGACCCAGATCCTTATCTTTCGATCAGGTTTTAAATTTATATTTTATTCTTATTTAAACTTTTCAAACTTTACTTTTCTTATACATCATATTTCAATTTGTGTTTCATTTAGATTTATTTATTACTATTAATTTTCTAATGTACAATTCCAATATTTCTAACTTATTTTTTATTTCACAAAATCTTAACTTTGGAGGGTAAAAGATAAAAATCTTTTCAATTCTAATTCCCTATCTTTTTTTAATTAAAAAAAAATTAAACTCACTTTTTAGTATTCCAAATGCAATATTTAATATTCTTTACATGTTAAATATCTATATGTGTAACCGCAGTATGTGCAATCATCACATTACACCATTCCCCTCCTTTAAATTTTTTTCTTAAAAAATTTTAATTTAATGCCTTGAAATCTAGATGTTCCTAACTACTGTTCGAACCTTTTCATATCCATGCACTCCTAATATGACATTGTGATGAGATTATTCCTAGAGAGGTGACCAGGCTAATTACATCCCTACTCTGGCAACCCAACTAGCATTACTAAACTGATTTAATCTCACTTTAAACATTACATGAGTTTTATTTCTCACTTCTACTTGTATATACAGGTTTGAGTCCACAGGATATCTGTGTGACTCGTTTAAACCTGTTCATACCTCACATTTTACAAATGATAACCCTCTTAAGTGAACACTGGTCACTATCCCAAGTTGGGTTAAGAAACTGACATCTTTTTACCCAGCTCATCCATGAGCACATAATATTTTACTGATAGCTCATATTTTTATAAAGGGGTTCTTTCCCCATACATTGGTTTCTAATCCATTGACTCACGATATTTGTCAAATATCTCACTGGAAATCTTAATCCAGTGAGTCATTTTGAGAAGGGGATCTCTGTCCCTGTCTTCTCTATCTAATAAGATCTGGTGACCACACAACACCCTCACCATTTACTGTTAAGATCCATTTACATATATCTATACCTACACACCTTCAGCCTTTGTCTACGATCTTATACTATTATCTCTCTTACAATTTGTCTTAATTTGGGTAAAGTCCTTTATACTGTTTGTCCACCTCCTGGCTCATTCTTCCCTCATATTATCCTGATCAATATTAAGTCCATTCTCCATTACTCATGATCCAATTACATTTCCCATCTTCTTCCAGTGAATCCGTTCTTTATTGGTGATTGCACTTAGGTTTTATCTGGCAGTTGTCTTTCTCTATTGACATCACATCGGCCTCCTCTGGGATGTGGATTTTTATCCCTAAATTCTCGGTCTTCAGTTCTGTCATATGGATGCTTCCATTCCGTCTCCAATCCTTGTTGTCTATTTTTCTGCCTCCTTGGGTTCCACTTTGTAGAATATCTCTGGTCTTCATTACATCATCCTTCACTAGGATCCCTTTCATTTTTTATTGTAAGTGGTTCTTTTAGAGGTGGTCTAGGCTTACATCTATCCTCCTTCTGGTCAGCCCTGGTGGTATGCAATGCACTTAGCAACTTGGACACATGGTCCACTGTCTTCCTCAATGTACTGATTAGTGACTGTTCTATTTCTTTTGGGAACCCATGCCTAGTTATCAGGAGTATTTGCAGTTCAGATAAGGGTTTGCAGTCATCATCAGTAACTTGGCTACTTGACGATGAAAGAATGTTGTAAATGATTCCCCCTGTCTCCATTTCTTCTGTGTTATTCGATGCAGCATATCTTCTTGGAGTTCCTCACTCCAATAACTGGTCCTCAAAGCCTTGTGATATCCTGAAAATGTGATGGGCTTCTGAAACAGTGAGTTCCACCAGAATTGAGATTCACCCTGCAAGTGAATGCAGGCCATAACTATCTTGGCCTCCTCATTCATCCTACTAAACTTGAAATACTGCTCCAGGCTTTCCAAGTGCTCCATCGGGCTTTCTCCAGAGTCTCCAGTGAAAACTTATATTTTGAGAAATTGGTGGAAGCTGATAGGATAATCTATGCGATTTCCATAGCTCATATCAGTACATTATCCAGTGATTCTTGGTCCTATGCCCTTTACTTTGGTATTGGCACTGTTATTGGCTGACCTACTTATCCTCTCTTCAAATTTTGTGTTTAACCTTTCTACTGCCTTCGTTATCTGAATTATATTCCCCTGCATGCTTGTCAGTATTCTACTATCTTCTACTCTTGTCACTTCCACTTCCGCTTCTTTTTCTAACTGTTTTATTCCCATTTCTGACCGTCCTATGTCTTCTCTCAGATTAAACTCTGCTGACTTTCTATCTATACTCTTGGCCTTATCTAATTCATCATATACATATGACTCCATATCCTTTTGTTCATCCCACTTAATTTTCTTGTCATGTCTATTTCCTGTGTCCTTTGCCTCAGATTGCTGGATGGAGTCATTTCTAATCTCTTCTATGGCTTCAGCAATTCTTTTCTGGTTGTCCATTTCTATCTTTATCCACCATTCTTCCATCCTTCTCTCTTCTCTATCCATGCATTGTTTCATGAATTGCTGTTGCTCAACCATCATTTGCATTAGCATATTCATTATATCACTATAGTTTATTTTCTCTTTCACTTCCTCCTTCTTCTCTTCATCCATTTCTCTTACTTCATTTACTTGAAGGTCCATTTTAGTTTGGGACCTTGTATGCATAGATGTCAATTTATTCAACCCTTGATCTGTGTTTATTAGTATTATTTCACTGAACTCTTCTCGATAGATTTATATAAAAAAATTATTTCTTTTTACTTTGATTAGCTATTTAATTTCTTTGTTATCTGTTAGTTAGCATTTAGACCACTAGCCAACCCAAACATCTGCACTCAGGATCACCATCTTGTTTGCCTGCCATAGATTCATTTGACTGCCTGCCCCACCTTGATGATTGTCCTATATTTCCCCTACTTATGCAACTCTGACTCACTACACTTCAATTAAATGATGCACTTATATATTTTTTTAAATTTAACTTAAATACTATACTTTATTCCTTTCTCTTAATGATATATATATATATTCATTCTATTTGACTATTTCCAACAGTACACATTTCTGATATATATTTTCTAATATTACGTTTAGAATTTTCAATCACTTTAAGGTTATGGCTGTTTTAAAAAAATCATACACAAAATATATTTCTTTAATGTATTAACCTCCTTCATTACACACACTATGTTTGTACTTTATTGATCACTTTACTATTTTAAAATCATACATATATATATCCTTCCATTTAACAGATATACTTCATTGTACAGTCTATGTTAGTAATTTATTGATAAAGTTATCCTCACGATTATTTTTAAAATCAGACATATATATTTCACTCAACTTAACTAAGATGCATGACTATTCTAGAATCATACATATATGTTCTTCAATTTAACTTATATACACAAACATTTTTATCATTTATCATTAAAAACATTTTATTTTCAGCTTAACTGGGATACGTTATTATTACATAACACATATATATCTATTCAACTTCACTTATATATGCAATTATCCTAGAGTCCTACATATACATTTCTTCACTTAACTTAGTTCTGCGACTATTTTAATTATTTAACATTTATAATTACAATCTTACTAAAACTGTTTTATTCTTTTTAACTTAACTACTTTATTTTTCGTTACAACAATTACATCTAGATAATCAATTCTTTGTTCATTACAATTTGTCTGAATACTTCTTGTCTTAGATTATATACGTGACTATGCATTTCAAAACTTTCTTAATAAAAAAATAAATTCCCCCCTCTTTCTATTCTTTGTACACATTTGACATTGAAACACATATATAAAGTATTTTAAAGTGAAAAAAATTATCCCTTTCATTTCCGCTTCTCACCACTCTAACTTACAACACTAATTTCATATATTTTGAAAACACACATATTAGAAAATATTTCCGTTATCTTATAAACTTAATTCAACACATGATCACTAATTCACAGCAATAGTGATCCCAGACTGTGGCCCTCAAAATGTAATGGAAACATGCCGATCAATAGCTTAATTTCCCTTTTATTTATATATAATGGGGAATTCTTAAAATTCAAGATCGTCCACTTTCCGTTACCGCAAGCAGAGAGAACATACAGACATAAATGAGTCTATATCCGTACTTGACCGTACCTGTATCTATACGGGTATAGCCCCAGGTTATCTTTCCCGGTCAATTATCTATCGACTGCTGTAAGATTTAACAGAGTTACAGCGTTTGGACATTTATAAATGTTAATGGGATCAAATACTGCACCACCAGCTTCACATGTTAATTCAGTACTCATAATGAGTAATAATTATTTTTCCCAACCCCTAAGACTATATTACTTTTGGAGTGGTGAAGAATGAGATGAAACAGATTTAAATCAATAATAAATATATTTAATAGAATAAATTAACAATAAAAGAAATTCTTTAAATCATTTACACTCAATAAAACAGATTATATGCTATAATGCTACAAGTAAACAAAACAAAAAGATCTTATAAATGATTGTACATTTATAAATTGTCATTCCGCGTATATATTAAAAAGTTAAAGAATGTCTTTATCATTCAAAGTAAGAATTTGGCCATTGTCTCAATAAAAGTATGTGCACATGGAAATATAAAATGTAGTGTAAATATTTATCTAGGTTTTTAAGTTTCTGAATTAATTTGAAGTCTTGCTGACCACCACATGGAATTTCTCCACTTCTTTAGCAGGGATGGTCACTCCTAAGTTAGATTTTGATTGTGGGAACTCCTCCACATTTAGGGCATCAAGGATCAGGCAAAATGAACTATCTGGCAGGCACTACATTGACAGTTGTTACATCTAGATGGGAACCATTAGAGCACAGTGAGTCTGGATCGGCAAGCAATCATGATGGCCCTTAGTCAGCCATTCTTGATGAGGCACCAATGTTAGAAATCATATCTTGTTAACTATGGCTGCTTATTATCGGAGCAGTGTTTCCACCAACCGCTCAACAAGAAGTCTCCAACTCTAATCATCTACTGAAACTTTTTAATTAAAAAATTCAACAATCCTTTCGATCCTTTGTTTTCACTTTTATTCCCATCTTTCTTTTCTTAATGCACCTTTAGCCATTTATATAGATTTGTTTTTACATAATTTCATAGCACTCTTGCATTTTTTTTTTTTTTTAATTAAACAGATTTTAATAAAATTGTTTTTTATTTTTTGACATTACTGACAGCATAAAGTATTCCTGTCTTTATCGTACTTCATACACGGATTTCATTTTATCGTCAAATGTGTACTTTTATGACCCAGATCCTTATCTTTCGATCAGATTTTAAATTTCTATTTTATTCTTATTTAAACTTTTCAAACTTTACTTTTCTTATACATCATATTTCAATTTGTCTTTCATTTAGATTTCTTTATTACTATTAATTTTCTAATGTACAATTTCAATATTTCTAACTTATTTTTTATTTCACAAAATCTTAACTTTGGAGGGTAAAAGATAAGAATCTTTTGAATTCTAATTCCTTCTCTTTTCTTAATTAAAACAATTCTTTGTTTATAATTTTTTGAACTCACTTTTTACTATTCCAAACACAAAATTTAATATCCCTTAAATGTTAAATATCTATATGTGTGACCGCAGTATGTGGGATCATCCATTGCTGTAATGAAAATTATGGTTTATTAAATATAGTTATTTATTTATAAAAACAAATTTAACATTTTTTTTTAATTCATCACAGGTTACAAATAAATAGTTTTTGTATTTGGTTGTAAAAGTGACATGTAACAGCTTTGTGGACAAACATTCATACATTTACATAGATTATATATATATATTATATATATATATATATATATATATATATATATATCCGATATATATCTATATATATATATATATATATATATATATTGAGATGCTTAGCCAATCTCAGCTAGTTAAGCAAACTTCATTTTACTTCATGTTTTTTTTTAAATTTAAGTTATGTTTTTGGTGAGTATTATGTATATACTTGCACAGATTAACAGTAAAATATTTTCAAATTAGCTGTCTATTTTAATGTAACAATTTTTATTACAAAAAATTTCAAAAAAGTAATTTTGTAACCAATTTTATTCAATTTGTTAAAAATGTACATAGAATACAGAAACAATGCTCAAACTTTAACATTTTCTTTATTGACTTTAATCTCTTTCATTAATTAAAAATTTTACAAATAATAATATAGTTTATTTAGCATTGTTTCCTGAAAAATTCTTTAATTAAGATAATTAATGTAGAATTATATAAATTAATTAATTTGCTAGCTTATCTAAGGAGAAATTTTAATCACCAGTTTGCTGATTGAGGCAATTTTTTTAAGTTCTTTAGAGAATTGAATAATGAGCTGTATGTTTATATAATATTATATTCTGCTGAATTAATTAATTTGTTATTCTTTTTGCATCTTTGTCTCACTGTGTTATATATGCTCATCTAGAAAATGAATTGACAACTAATCCCAGTGACCATTTCCAAAAACATGTGTCACTAAAGCATCTAAATGATGAACTTTTCTCCAGAAAGAATCTCTCTTTCACCAGCATACATTAAATTCATATGCCAAGTTACCTCATGATAACCATCTGTAAAATCTTACTCTTTCTCATAGCAAAACACTTCTCAACAAACAAAAAAAAACTCCCATAAAATTATATCAACCTTTGAAGAGTATATATTAATTTAAAATTAATTTGTGCTAAAGTATGAGCTCTCTACCCTATCATTATGGATAATGGTCAACATCTAAATATTTCTATGTTTGGTTTCCCAAAAAGTGCCATTAGAGTTCCATCTCACTACAACCTCACTGGCCTAGGTCAAGTTATGTCAGACGTAGCTCAGAGAACATGAGATTCTCATGAACCAGTGCTATAACTGATGAGTGATGCATTAAAACAAAACAGAATTGGATAACTGGACAACCAATTTAATTTTTAGTAACAAAAAAAAATTATTAAATAACAATTAATTTGCAATTTCAACAATAGTTCATTAAATCCTCTATGAGAATAAGCTTGGAAACATTCTAATTCAATAATAGTTCATTTTGAATTCATTTATGGGAACAAGCTTGTGAATATTATAATTCAACAATAGTTCATTATTTCCTTTATGAGAAGAAGCTTGGGATTATTCTGATTCAACAATAGTTCATTTCGAATTCATTTAATAGTTCATTTTGAATTCATGTAAGAGAAGAACCTTAGAAGCAGTCGAGCATTTATGGTTTATACAATAATTCATTTTGAATTCATTTAATAGTTCATTTTGAATTCATTTATGAAGAAGAAGCTTGGGAGCAGTAAAGCATTTATTATTTATACAATAATTCATTTTAAATTCATTCATGTGAAGAAGCTTGGGAACAGTCAAGCATTTATGATTTATCCAATAATTCATTTTTTTATGAATTATTACTGATTGGTAAACATTTAAACTCAGCAATTCTTGGTTTGTGGAGTATTCATCATTTGATAATTAAAGCATTTACAATTTAGTCAATTATAAGAATATATTCACACATATAAGCTCTGTTTGACTTGTGGAGCATTTATAATTTAGTAATTGGAGCATTTCCAATTTAATCAAATATAAAAGTATATTCATACACATAAATTCTGTTTGGCTTGTGGAGCATTTATCATTTAGTAATTGGAGCATTTCTAATCCATATGGTAAATACGTTCAAATATTTTTATAAATAAATTTGCTTATAACTATTTCATAACTTCATTTTATAACGTATGATAAACATGTTTTAATATCTTGCAAAACAAATTCTATGTACTTATTTCATAACTTCACTTTATAACGTATGATAAAGATATTTTGATATTTTATAAAACAAATTCTAGGTAATTATTTCATAACTTCACTTTATAACGTATGATAAAGATATTTTGATATTTTATAAAACAAATTCTAGGTAATTATTTCATAACTTCACTTTATAACGTACGATAAAGAAGCTTTAATATTTTATAAAACAAAATGTATGCAACCGTTTTATAACTTCACTTTATAACGTATGATAAAGATATTTTGATATTTTATAAAACAAATTCTAGGTAATTATTTCATAACTTCACTTTATAACATATGATAAAGATGTTTTAATATTTTATAAAACGAATTTTATGTAATTATTTCATAATGTCAATTTATAATTTATGACGAAGATGTCTAAACATTCTTATAACATAATTACCTTCCAGTTTTTTGCAGTTCAGTTTACTCAAAACGACGGCGGGTTATTTCATTTATGGAAAGTCATGGCATAGCGTGGAGAGAATGAAGCTGCTAAATTACCCAATTATTATCATAATTCCTCTAGCAAAGGTTTCTTTTTTCATTTTCACGTTTTGTTAAAGCTCTCTGTGTAAGACGAGAGAGAGAAGTTCTTTTCTTCCCACAACGTGTCTAATTTGAATACTGCCTCAGTTTAACTCAAGTATCTTTTTTCTTTCTTTTTAATGATTGGACAATTAATTTCTTTTTTTTTTTATTGAGACAGATATAAAAAAATAAAAAAAAAATAAAATAAGACGATATAACATTTTATTCAAATCCATCAATCACAAAATTAAAAATATGATTTTTTTTTAACAACTCACAATTTATTGCGTTCCCAATTAGATTGAATCATGCTAGACATTTTGAATGGGGGGGGATCTTATGAATAATTATATGAGGGACAGCATATCTGTCTCAATATATATATATATATATATATATATATATATATATATATATATATGAGATATATATATATATATATATTTCTTGTGCACTGAGACATAAAGGTCCAGGCATCTTCTTTTACCTCAAATGTAGGTGTTACTTTGGAAGCCACCACTCTTTTGATATTTATGCTAGTTGCATTATAGAGTCCTCTTTTGATTTATCACTTATGAGATTTAATTTAAATTTTCCACCACAGTAGGTGAAGATGTTGGTATTTTAGTGTGCAATACCAAGATAAGTTTGTTTGAAGTAGGGATTCCTTTAAGATGTACTCAACTATATTGGTTCTTTAAATTATAGGAATGTCTGTGTTTTGTGTTATCACAATTTGTAATCATTTTGCAAACCAACCAACAATATTTAGTAATTATAAATGTTTGAATTCATAAGCATATGGCCAGTTAGTATAGTCCACACATGTTATGTATATGCTGTAGTCATCTAAAACTCTTCCAATGTAAATGTAAATTACTTAGTTATTTTTAAATGTTTACTTATATGATTTACATTGTATGGACAATGAATTTAGAACTTATATGTGTATAAGTGACTTTTAATAAATGCCTCATTCATTGAATTCATTTATTATTTGCTAATTTAATCATTTAGTCATTTGCTATTTCTAATTAATATTTATTTAAAGTAGTATTTAAAAGAAATGTATTAAAGAAGTACATATATAATTTAGATTATTGATACAACAAGATATCTCCAATTTGTTTATTGATTTGTATATTTATCCTATTTTATAACATCTTATACAGTTCTTATATAAACATAAATTGCAAATTATTAGTGTTATGGTTAAACTCTATACTTAATTTACAGATAAAAAAAAATTAAGTATTTGCAAAGTAAAAATTATTCTCATGTTTCCTCAAATATGTATATATGCATATGTATGCTGTTATAAATATAAAGTTGCGATGTTAAAATAAAGCTATATCAGTTTTTTTATATAAAAGAATGATTTTGAGTTTTATTTTCGATTTATTAATTTTCTTTTTTCTTTATTTTTAGTACAGCAGTTCTACCAGCTAGTCCTGAACGGCCATTTTTAATTCCCCAAAAAAATTACAGGACCTACAATTTTAAATAAAATGTCTAATTTATTACAATAAATATATATATATATATATATATATATAAAGTGCAAATATGAAAGAATGTTATAAAGCTGATAAAGTAGTCATTACCACAAAAAATAATTTAAAAAAATGATATTTTTCACATTTTTAAAATCTTTATTTTTACATTGGTTCACAAACTCTCAATTTTGAAAGGTATAGCCTAAAATGACAATTTCATAGACAGCTTCATCACATTCATCATAAAATGCAGAAAAAAAAATATATATAACATGACCTGCCTGAGTTACAGATTGTTGGTGTAATGTGGCAGAATGTGACAATTTCAGTTTCGTTTTTTTACTAACCACCCTATATGTTCAATTTTTGCAAGCAGTTGTTTTTCTAGGCCCTCTATGCGGGATATCTATTAGAAATGCAAGGTTTTGTGTGGATTAGAAATGCAAGGTTTTAGTGTGGATCAAAAAAAAAAAATAACAGTAATAACTTTAGTAAAGTGTAAGTTATGGGGATAAAAAATAATTACTATATTATTGAAAAATCATGGGCTAAATTATGCATTATTACATAGGAAACCATAATAGCAAAGTATGCTATCAAATGAATAAAAAGTTATCTATAATGAAACGAATAAAAATGTAGTAAATTCTAAGTTATGCATGTAAAAAATAATTACTACATTATTGGAATATCATGAGGGTAAGGGTGAGCTAAATTATGCATTATTACATAGTAAACCATGATAGAAAAGTATGCTATAAAAGGAATAAAAAGTTATCTGCAAAGTATGCTATAAAATGAATAAAAAGTTATCTACAATGAAATGAATAAAAACGTAGTAAATTCTAAGTTATGCATGTAAAAAATAATTACTACATTATTGGAATATCATGAGGGTAAGGGTGAGCTAAATTATGCATTATTACATAGGAAAATATAATAGCAAAGTATGCTATCAAATGAATAAAAAGTTATCTACAATGAAATGTATAAAAACAGTAAATAAAATAAAATAAATAACCCAAAGGAATTACAAGCAACTATTATATATCAGTGGGAGATGATGATGATGAATGTTGAATACTTATGGGTAATGGCGAATACGAAACCTCAAAATCAAACACATCAACAGAAAAGTTCGTTAGAATCATAATTACGTTTAGCGGCGAAAATAATTGTTTTCTCCGTATATTTTTTTTATCCGTTGATAAAATCTAGAAAGATAAAAAAAATTTACAAAATTTTAATAATGTACTTTACAAAAATTGCTATAAAAAATCTAATTTTCATCGCACAGAAAAAAATTTTAGACGTACAAAAAGATAGAAAAATGGCGGAGAGAAAGAAAAAAAAAGCATAACTGTGATGTATACGGTTTGCACGCTATTGCGGTCGAAATTGCAAACTATTTTAATGCGGAAAAAAGCGGTTTTCGGTCTCAAGGGGATACAGTTCTTATATAAACATAAATTGCAAATAATTAGTGTTATGGTTAAACTCTATACTTAGTTTACAGATAATAAAAAAAAATAAGTATTTGCAAAGTAAAAATTATTCTCATGTTTCCTCAAATATGTATATATGCTGTTATAAATATAAAGTTGCGATGTTAAAATAAAGCTATATCAGTTTTTTTTTTATATAAAAGAATGATTTTGAGTTTTATTTTAGATTTTTTAATTTTCTTTTTCTTTATTTTTAGTACAACAGTTCTACCAGCTAGTCAATGTGGAAATATAAAAAAATTGGTAATTTCAATTGAATAAATATATTTTGGATTTAATAAAATTCCTTTTGTTCCGAAATGTATTTAGTATATAATTAAACATAAGTTAAATTAACCCTGAGACCTAATTAGCAAAATATTTTAGTCAATGCTCAAGATTATTAAGTTTGTGATATAGTTAGCCGTGGTAATATTGTAGTTTGATATATTTATTTTGAAGTAATTTATTTTGTTTCAACTTCATATATGTAAAAAAAAATGCTATTAAATAGGTATTACATTTATTATCTTCATATTATTTCCTCTTGCATTGTATATGCATTTTGTTATAGTGACAAGTTACTATGAAACTTGGTTGATTTATGAGTGCCTCATAGATATATCTTATTTAAATCTTTTCTTATTTCTAATATAATCTATCCATTATAAATGCTGCTCAATAATTTAGGCTATATCATCTTTTACTATGGTATATATGACATGCTACATTGATTACCAATGTTTAAATTCCTTTTTCTTCATTTATATTAATTTACTATATTTTCCATTACAATTGTCATCAAATCATATGATTGTGTGTATATATAAATATGATATATTATTAATAACGTATTATTTCAAATGACACTTCAAACATGAGGCTTGATTCATTATTTCCTCATTTATCAGAATGGAAAAATGATCCAGTGATATATCATTGAATATTATCCATTACAATTGGAACTAACATTTGGGACCTTCTTTCTTCAATTTAAATGGAATGCAGCAATTATGATCCATTACAATATACATATATATATATATATATATATATATATATATATATATATAATCTTGAACATATATGTATGTTATAACAATATGAATTAATTAAGTAATGGTCTTATTTAAAATCATAAAGATCTTCAAGAAGATTAAGTTACTATACATTATACATTATTAAAACAGGCAAAACTCTCATTACAGTGGTGTCACTCAGTGCAAGCCAGAGTAATCAATGGATTCCATTTGTGCATAAATTCCTATCTAGTGCCCACAAATACAATATCCCCAGACTAGTTTCTCACTTGTGGCTTTCATCAGTAAAGAGCCTAGTACAGTCCTGTCAGATTCAAAACTCCTCACTGATGAAAGCCATAAAGTAGAAACTACGCTGGGGTTAGTGGATGAGTAGACACAAGATAGGGATTTTATGCACAAGCATTCTGGAATCCATTGATTATTCTGGCTTGCACTGAGTGGCACTATTGTATCGATAGTTTTTCATGTTTTTAATAACAGTTATGAGCAATCATAAGGAATGGTGATCATGTGATGTTTAGAATTTTAAACTTATACATTAAATCGTAAAAATAAATAACTATATAAAAATAGTTGGATATCTAAAATCAAACAAAAATTTATCTACTAAAAATGATTACACAATTATATTTGGCTAACAGGTATTGATTTCAAATTAAGAAAGTGCTTGTAAAGATAAAAATTAGTAAAATAATAAATATCCATTTTGTTACACATTAATCTGATAATATGCAGTGTAAAAAGTTAATTGCTGTATTTAAGATTCTTGATAATTCTGAATTGATTTACTTTTTAATTTCTTAATTTGTATGTAGTCATGTTTATTTTTTTTATATATTTTTGGATAGAATAAAAATGTTAAATAGTTAAAGCATGAAATTAGGAAAAAAAATAGTAAAATTTAAATGGTTGATATGCATTTTTTTTTTTTTTAAAAAAGCAAAATCAGAAAGGATATTATAAAAAGTTCATAGTATCTAAAATTAAATAAAAATGAAAAATATGTATTAGTTATGTAAATATATAATTAATTTTACTTAATTAAAGTTTAGTAATTAATAAATTATCTGAAAATTTCTTTATAAATTGCTTTAAAAAACAATCAGTACTTATTATTGTAAAACAAATTTTTATAAGTAGGAACAAGTAGATGTAAGTTTCAGACAAAATGAACATGTTTCAAGTTGATCAAATTCCATCATTTTTAATGCTAAGGTAAAGAATTTATGGTCATTTTAAAGCTTTAAAAAAGTACCATAAGATGCTGCCTTCTCTTGAATTATTTTACAAGTAAAAAATCAATACTATTCATATTTTTGTTTTAACAATGGAAGAAGGCAGTCCTTGTTTCACAGTGATTGGCTGTTGACCACATTGGAAAATGAAGACCAAAATTGTCAATAATTTTACTGCTTAAACTTCTTTCTTTCATTTGTAATCTGATGAATCTCAGACAGATTACAGTACTTCATCAGACACCGAAGACTTCATGGATGCATTTCCTCAACCAACAAATATATCACCAATCCATCCACAAGTTCAATCACAAGACTCTGATTGCCAAACAACATCAGAACTCATTAACATGGAGATGTCCCACATTGACTTGGTACAATTTGCTGAGGACAGTTTGGATTAATCTATCATGTTCTGCAAAATTGCTGGCATTAACATTCGCGGTATCAACTCAATTGATTGAGTTCTAGCTATTAAAAACTGGTTCTTGCACTGCTCCTCTCATATACTTCTTTTGGGTGAAACTAAATATCACCATAAGACTGATCATAAAATATTATCTCTTCTCTCAGCTCTCGGATTTACTAGATTTTCCATAGGCCATTCTGCTTCAGGTGGAATCGGTATTTTTTTCAGCAAGTCAACACCACCAAACAGTTTTAGCATTCTATTCCTAGATGCCAATATTATTGTCATAGAAATAGATTATTGGGGTTATCCGATCATCATAGCTTATATATTTACAGCCAAAGACACCTCTCAATATATAAAAATAATCCATATCCTAAATGCCATCAATGCTAACAGAGCCTCCCATCCTATTCTTCTGGGAGACTTTAACACCACATACAATGACTTCAACAAAAGATTTTTGCATCTAATAAATTGCAGATTAATGTGTGGAGAGGGTTTCTTCCCTCCTGAAGCCTACTCTTTCTATACTAAAACTAAAAAGTCCCTGATTGATTTGGTTTTCTACACCCCAGACCTCCATTTCAACCTTGATGCAGCCTTGGCCCCTGTTGCTTTCTCTGATTATATGGCTCTAATCTTACAACTTACACCTATTGCAATCCCTACACCTATTGATGGACCTGGTAAAACCATGCACATGATCACCCAATCAAATATGACTGAAGCGATAGTGTCTGAGGCATACATCCTTTTCCAGAAAATAAACATCCTTTCCTTCCTGCTGAGGAGGGCTGGTTTTCCTTCATTAGAATACTTCAGTCCATATTAAATCACCACACAAGGAAAATCAAAGGACCTAATGGCCTTCTAAATGATCTAACAGACATTAATATACAACTTCAAGCATCACAGCAAAATTTCACAAATACAGAAAAAAATATCTTCCTTAAAAATCTCTACAGAATCAAGAAAAGTCCCTTGCAGAATATATATCCATCAGAAGAGCCAAATGTTTCTTAGCACAAGAACACTGCTGGACAAGAGACTACCTCAGATGGGCACTGGGATACAATAAAAACAAATCACTCCCTTATCCATTAATACTAATGGAACCAATCTAATTGGCTTTCCAATGATGCAGTACATCAGCAAACAATTCTGCCAATTAATGCAAAAAGATGGAGCTCCTCCTATAAACAGCTGGTTGGATGCTGGTGACCCCCATCTCTCCCTAACGGTGTTCATCCTGGCCTTCATGGCATCCCAAATTTCCTTCTCAAACACCTCAGTCAATTCACTGTGCCAATTATTAAAGAAAATGATTGATCACCTAGCCTCCGGCAACAGAAATATAACAGATCTTTACCCAGTGGCACTCATGCCTTTTATTAAAAAAGCAAAACCACTAAATGGCATTAACAGTATCCGGCCAATTTCCATGACCCCATTGCTTATCAAGATAATTGAGTCAGTTATTAAAGATCAAATTCAAACTCAATTTTTAGCCATATCTCATCAAACCAATATGGAAAAAAGGGATCATCAACCTTGCATGCTATGTCCAATGTAACTTCACTGTTCAATTGCATCAGAGGACATCGTAAATCAAAACCTATTGCTGTCCAGCTGAATGTTGCGGCAGCATTTGATTCAGTCCAGATAAACATCCTCCTGGATATTCTTTTGGAATGCGACATTCCAGCTGGGATTGTACAGATGGTCAGCAATCTGCTCAACAACAGAGAGATTTTTCTCTCTCTTGATGGCAAGATCACACCAGGCTTCAAGCCATACAAGTCGATCCCTCAAGGATCCCCGCTCAGTGCCCTTTTCTTCATAGCATACATCAACCCTCTTCTGACGGATATAGAAAAAAAAACTCCCTCAAATTTTCCTTCCCTCTCTCAATAAAAACTTCAATGTATTTGCATATATAGATGACGTCATGGTTGTGCTTCCCACCATTAAATACTTTCCCCTTCTCATGAACATATTAAACAGAAATACAGCGAAACTTGGCCTACAAATAAATTTTAACAAATCTTCCATCTGGAAGATAATGTCTGGTAAACAAATTAACTCTCCCTTTTCTGCAAAACCCCAAAGATACCTAGGTTTCCCAATCTACAAAACTCCAACTGCAATGGCAAGAGAGATTCAAGATGCAATCCTCCATTCAACTAAAGCCATCACCACTTCACTCTCTAGAGTATATCTTTCATTATATGGATAGGTTGGCCTCCTCAACATGATCATAATGCCAAAAATCTTATATTATCTTCCATTAGTTAAAATGTCTAAACAGTTTCAAAATAAAATTAACTGATTATGCACCAAACTTCTCTGGAGAGGAAGGACAGTTGCTATTAGCTTGCGAGGTATCCAATGACCACGCAAGTTCAATGGACTGTCATTCCACTCAATACAAGCAATCATTTTACAGAAAACCCACAACACTCTACATAATATGATCCTCTCCTGCAGATACTCTAATATTATTAAAAAAATTACACTGACAGATCATCCTCCACCCTTTTCCAGTTCATGCATAGCATCCCTAATACAATACCTACAACTTTATAACCTGATAATACTCTTTAACCTAAACCAAAAAATCACCTTATGGGAAGCATACAATATAATCAACTATAATCAACAACCCATTAAAACCAACCTAAAAGTAACCAACCAAAGACTCATTACACACTTCAAAAGATAGAGTCTGGAACCTAAATTCCTTGACTTCATCATTAAAATAAATCTTAATGCGCTACCCATGAATTGGTTTCTTTATCACTGAAGAGATTTTACCAGCATTGACCCTATATGTGGTCTGTGTGCTCGTGAAGATGAAACCATAGACCATATTATACACCGGTGGCCAAGACTTAAAACTCTGAAAGATATAATTATAATCAATTCCAACATAAGACCTGATATAATTTTCTCACTTGAAAATGCCATTCATAATGGATTTTTTTTAATAATAAGGCTTTCTACCTTTGTCCTTTATTCCATATGGATAGTGAGATGCAAAAGTCTCATGGAATTACCCCCGCCACAAATCATACCATTGTTTTATCAAACGCTCAAAAAAATCAAGAAACATGACCAGCTCCTTGCCTCTAGTAAAGTCTTTGCTGACACATGATCCTTAATTGCTCTTTCCTTTTCCTGATTATCAATTCCCACCTACCCAGCATTATAGAATAATCAATTATAAAAGAAAATATTCATGTTTATATTAAAAATGCTAATACCATTAAACAAGTTCTTAGAATCTCTTCACTATACCTAACCACATAAGAGTATAACATTGTGCTCTCATAACATAATCTAGCCAGATGACAAATAGAAAGTTATATAATCATATTATTGTACAATTTATTCATTTATTTATCCTTTATTAGTATGTAATCACTATTTATTGTTAATAAAATTTTTATTGAAATGAAAAACAGTAAGATTTTAGTAAAAAATTGTATACTATTACAGGAATGTAAATTGAAAAAGAAACCAGTGCTAACAACAATTTTCACACCTGTCAACAGTTTACAATGCCCCAAGCTTTTTATTTGATTTTCAAATAAAAAATAATGTTTTAGAATATTTTGCTAGCATTTATTTACATATTATGTTGTATTTTGGTAAAATATGCTGAAAATATAAATCATTTTAGGAAAATAGTAAGATTTTAGAAAAAAAAAATACTTTTACACAAACATAAATTGAGAATAAAAATCATTGACATAAGCAACTTTTTTAATAGGTTACTAACATTCTTTTTAAATATGACACTATAAAATATTTTTTTATAATTATAAACAGATATTTATTTTTGAAAAAAACTTTCACATACTTTCATATTCTGACCAATTATTAATTTGCTTTTACAAATGAAATTAAAATGAATATAATATTAAAATATGAATATATATTTTACTGCTCATTTTGTAATTGACCAATCAAAAGTTTAGAGTTTTACCTCACTTGACCAATAAAATAAATTGCAACTAAATGGGTTATCAATAATCATATCAAGTAGGAATTATTTTAAAATATTGAATCGTTACACTACCATATACTATATCTGTGAATAATTAAAGTTAGTTAATTTAATGTACTACAATTTGGAATGGTTTATTTTAACCTTAAGTTAACCTTTTAACCGCTAATTATATTATTGGTTGTATGAGGTAAAAATAAAATCTTTTAATTGGCCAACTCACAAACTGAAGACAAAGCCTATTGTTAAAACATATTTGCCTATAATATTAAATTCAACTCAGATACATTTATAAAAAGTCTATTACTAATTTTTCAGGTTATGAAGAGAACGAAAGTTCTTTCAAAAATAAATTGCTATTTATTTATTCTAAAATATTCAATTTCGGCAACATAAAAGCTATAATATAAACAAAAAGGTTGACTTTTATGTTATAGAAAAGTAAATATTTCTTTTTACTAAATCTTCAATATTTTTACTAAAATCTTCAATACTTTTCCAAAATAATTTTGTTTTTTTATTATTCTCTCTGAAAATAATTTGTAATTTCTATAAATATAATTTTATAATACTTTAAATCATATTCAAAATGAAAATCTCAGCATTTTCTTTATTTTCTTTGATCAGGTGGTTTCTTTGTTCTTTCCAGCCAATCAGAATGTCTTTTTCGGCTGAGAGCATGCTAAGAACCAATCACAACTCATGTTCTTTCTTTGTTTAGGTTTAAATGTGTTTTTTTTATTTTTTACTTGTAAAATAATTTGGAAGAGGGCACCATCTTACAGAACTTTTAAAAACCTATTCAATACCTCTCAAACGAATATTTTAGCATAAGAACTGGCAGAGTTAGAGTGACATCAGATGTCAACGAGGAGCTTTGTAAGAGGCGGGAAAAGGGTTAATTTACAGATCAATTAACTAAAGACACAACTGTTTATGTTTTGTGTTCTATATACATCATAAATAGTGTTGTCTCAATATTTTTGACAAGTCAATTAGATAAGAGTCTTTTTTATTCCTGAACTTAGCAAACTTAAAATAAAAAAGTTGATATTCTGTGATGTCAGAATGTGGACTGCATATTTTGTTATCCTTGTGTGAATTTCCATGAGGGTTGGACAATTCTGACAGTTGTACTATATTTTTGCTATTAAAAGGTGAGAAGGTTGCATTGACAGCAATGAGAAATAATGATTACTATCTTTATTGTGAATGTTTAGATGGTTACTCGTTGGTTCCTAATTACATAATTATCCCATTTACTTTAAGCAGTATTTCACTTTTTATTTAAATAATACATTAGCAATTTAAAAGTAATGCAGTTTGTAATGTTATAATTGACTATTTATTAGTCTGCATTAGAGTGAATGTTTATTTCATGTTTTAAGAGGTTTATTTAAACTTCATTGTATCAATATTTCATTCTCTGTGGTCATGTTGCAATCTTTAAGTGTCCATATATATTAAATTGACCATTAGTAAGAGTGGATTTTTATTCTTGCTATTAAAATGTGAGAAGGTTGTCTTGACAGCAGTGAAAAATATTAATTACTATATTGTGAATGTTTAGGTGGTTACTGGTTTGTTTCTAATTATATATATATATATATAGTTGTTTATATATATATATATATATATTAATACATTTTTATTTTTCTTAATTAAATTGGATTTCATGATTATTTGTAGTTTAATTATTATACTATACTTTAATACAAACTTAAAAGGAGCAATCATATTTTTTTATTCACATATTAAAATATCAGCTAGCCAAAATATTAAATAAAAAAAAAAACTTTCCCTCATGTTTTAATTATTTTATTACATGATATTTAGCCATTTAAACAGAATTAAGATGAGATTTTTGGTAATCATGGATAAATATTATAAATATATGTAGTGCTTATGAATGTGAAGTTGGTTCAATATTTATTAATTTATTTATTTATATTATTATTTTAGGTGCTATAGCATGTTACTTAATAATAATTAAGCGGAAAACAGTGACTTTTTGAAATTATAGTAAAAAATGATTAGTAAATGTTAAGCTAATGTTTTATTAATCACCATTTGCTTAATATAAATACTTATTTATTACATTTTGAAAGAATTAATCAAGTCATTTTATTTTTTTATTTTATGTTAACTATTTTAATTTAGTATCCAGCATGTATAACCTATTATTTAAATTGTTTTATTTAGTTACAATTCGGTGCTTAATGTTATGGTCTATTTAAACACATATTTATTATTCAATACTTTATTTCATTACAATTTTGTGGCCAACTGGAGCTGAAAAAATTACTCATTCATTTATTTTATATATTTTATACTATCATAATATATATATATATATATATATATATATATATATGATATAGTATAAAATATATAAAATAATATATATATATATATATATATATATATATTGAATTTTATAGCAGTTGAGGAGGGTTATGGAATCAAATGAAAGAACTTCTGCAGATGGAAAGACTGTATGTAATAGTGAATTACCATTACATTTCTTATATATATATATATATATATATATATATATATATATATATATATATATATATATATATATATATATATATATATATATATATATATATACAGATGCCATAATTATATATATATATCTGTTAGAAAAAAAAATCATTCACATATACATTCACTCTGTCTTATCAGGCAACTGAGAAGTATGGATTGAACATTAGGAATTTGCCTTGCTCGGCTCCTTTAAGACTTTCATGAGAAATCAAAGGGTCTCCTTTTAGCTAATGGAAACTTGCAGTGGATTGATAATGGTTGTTGATGATGATGATATAATGAAAAGACTAACTTTTTGAACACTTAAAATCATTACACTAACCTTTTTCTCAAATGTAAACCCATACCATTTGACATATTCTTCATCCTTAGAAGTACTGATATTAATAGCATTTGTAAAGTTAATCATTTCACTGTTTACATATAGTTTAAATTGCTTTATTAATTGTTGTATAATATATACATATAATACGTTGAGATTTAGGTTATGACTAATTTATAATCCATTTATGTTTCTTATAAAAGAGTTGTTTAAATAAAAATTCAATGAATCTGACTTAAATTATATGACCTACAAAAAATCGTCTATAGAAAGAAGCTTGCTTAAAATGAGAGAAACATCTGGTTTCTATTATCTTATTTATTCCCATTGAGGAATAATTGCATTTCCTTGCATTAACTACATTTTTACTACTGCGCGAAATTGAAGCTTTGGATATTCTTCTTCTTTCTTTATATATATAAAGTTTACCCACAGAAAGATAATGAAATTCAAAATTGTACGTTTTTAATATTATAACTTACGTTTTGATATTAATATTTCATTAGCTAATTAAAGTTTTAGATTTTATTCTATTAAATTTTATTTAAACTAAAAGTCGTTTCTTAATCGCTAAAAATAAATATTAAAAAAAAAAAACAACGTGTACAATTATAAATATTTTATGTAAATGATGAAATTAAAACGGTAAATATTTTTAAAATTGTATTTTAAATGATATTAAACACTTTTTGTATATAGAGTTATAAATTATAATTACTCTTGTATAGTTTTTATTCCATAAAAAAAGTAGTTACTACTAAAAAAATATTATTCTATTACTATTTTTTTTTTTTTTAAATTTAAATAAAATGAGTGTTTACATTATTAAAACTCAAAAAAAATATAAGTGTGAAAAACATCAGATAGTAATTTACAAAATGAAATAATACTTGAAAGTAACCATAAATAAAAATAAGTGTTATAATATAAGAAATAATAATCAAAATATATATTAACTAATGCATTTACTTATGACTATAAATTCAAACCAAGATCAAATTAATCTCCAATAAATTAGCATACAATAAATTTGTGATTTTAAAATTATAAATAATACAGTTGTGTCTATTGATATTTATGAAGCTACTTGAGAATTTAATTCATTTTTAGAAGCACTATAATTTACACGCCAATATTTATTAATATAAAATGTAAATAAATTATTCTAAGGTATCAAAATATTGTACATATTTATGTTAAATTCATACAATCCTATATACTTTTCATTAAAATCTACGATATCAATTTTATATTTGTAGCCAAGTAATTAATTATCTATTTAATTTTAATAAAACATGTTATTTATGTACATTATCATATTCAAATTTCAAATAACCTTATTCCTATCTATATGTACTTATACTAATTGATGCCATTTTCATTAAAACATCCTGATTTAATTGATTCATTTATAATATATGTTTATAATTTTCTTTACATTCTTTAATATTCTATACTTTCATCATTAAAACAACCTATCAAAAACCATACGAATAAATTTGTGATTTTATATTGATTCATATCACACGAATAAAGATTGTATAACTAAAAATAAGATATTGCTACACAATATTTTGTTTCGGGGGGGGGGGGATGAACCAAAGCATTATCATAAATTTACTTTTGTGAATAAGTAAAAAGTAGAAAAATGCACAATCAAAAGTATATTTCTGAAAATGAGTAAAAAGTACTGAAAAAACAGAATTCAATCTATGTAATATTAATATCATTTATATTCTTTATTACTTAGTATTGACAGTTTTGATTGCTCAATTGCTGGGGCAATCAAAACTATCAACAGCTTGTTGTAAGGAAGCACTGTAAAAAAGTAATAAAGAATATAAATAATATTAATATTATATTGATTTATAATACCTCATAAAGAATTCACTCTAATAAACTGAAAGTGAGAATTTATAAAGCTATATTAAACTAGAGATGCAACATGATTTTAAATGTAGTTATATTTAAGTAATAATGATAGGTAAATAATTAAATGGTATTACTATTTATGAGCATTGGAAATAACAGAACTGGAATTGATCCAACGATCTTATTTTGCAGAGTCTGACATTTTATCACTGCAATATACTAGTTAATGATAATTTATACACAAACAAAAATATTTTTTCTATGTTTTTCAGTTAACTCTGTACTTTTACATTTATTTCATTTATGTTATTTATAATATAATGTTTGTCCTGGTTAATGCTAATAATTGTTCTCTAAAAATGCATCATAAAGTAAAATCCTCACATAAAAAAAAAACATTTTTTGTCAAGTGTTGTTAGCCAAGAGGTCATCACAGCTGCCTTACAAGCAAGTAGTTGGTTGCAGACGGTTGTAAGTACACCTCCTGGACGATGCTATGACATATGAAAAAAAAAAACAATTGTAATGAGTTTTATGAGAAAAAATAATTTATTGTTTTAAATTCAAATTTTATAAAAAAGATTAAAAAATAAAGTATATATTGAAAAAGTGTTAATTATTGAATAAATGTTTTACTTAGCATTCCGTTAATATATATAGATACATAGATGACACTTTTGTCATATGGCAACATGGAAAAAATAAATTAGATGATTTTTTTCTTACATTTAAATAATATGCATCCTCATATTAAATTTACAATGGAGACAGAGTCTGATGGAAAACTCCCTTTTCTTGATGTTCTAGTCACCAGAACACCAAATAGTTTATCTTTTTCTATTTATAGAAATGATACACACACAGACAGATATTTGCATTTCCATTCTCATCATCACCCAACTCAGATAGTTTCTGTAGCCAAAACTTTTTTAAATAGAGCAATTAACCTTTCAGATGAGACACATCTGAAAGAAGAAATAAATCATATTAATAGTGTTTTATTAGCAAATATTTATAATTACAAATTTATAAAAAAAGCCTTATTTCAAGCCCAAAATAGACAAAATAGTAAACAAAAAGATAATAAATCAGCTATTAGGATTTGTGTTCCATATGTAAAAGGAACTACAGACAGTATCGGATGTATATTAAAATGCTATAATATAGATACAGCATTTTCTGCTCATTAAAACATCAGCAATATAATAACCAATCCTAAGGATTCAATCCCTCTTGAATCTCATGGTATCTATCAAATCTGATGTAAAAATTGTAAAGCTTCTTACATAGGTATAAGTAATTGTCGCATCAGTGTTAGGAGAGATGAGCATGCTAATGCAGTTATACAACACTCATCATCATCAGCACTCTCACTCCATACTATAGATTCAGGTCACAAAATTGATTTTTCTAGTACCAGGATCATATCCAGATGTGATAATCTCTACCAATGCAAAATTAGAGAAGCCATTGAGATACTTAAAAGGCCAGATTGTATCAATAAGCGAGATGATACATGCAAACTTCCTCCTATTTGGAAAGATTTTTTTAAAAAACATTCCTAAAATTTAACATTTCTTGTTATTGGTGGAATTTTAACATTTTATTCAAATCAGTGATTATAGCGCCTCTACAACCGTCTTTCTACCTTTTATAACTCTGTGGATGGCATGTGTAACCAAGTCGAAACGTCAGTATCTTAATATTAAAAGTTTTTAACACGGATGAACCTGCAAAATATGTATTTTATATATTTAACCTGTGCAAATCTTTGTTTTAACACACACACACACACGCACACACATATATATATATATATTATTTTCCATCCAGCCTAATGATTTTCAATGGCAAATACATTGTTAGATAAAACTAACAGACTTTCTTATGACAACCATTTTCACCAAGATATCTATGCTATTAAAAAAAATGTTTCTTTATAATGGTTTTGATCACAGGATTATTAATAGGGATTTTTATGTAATAAGAAAAAAAGATTTTGACACTTCAGAAATTATGACTGTTCTGTCATATATGAAGGAAGTAACTGATAAAATTGATAATGCTTAAAAAAATAATATCCTCACAATTTATACTACATTTAAAAATCTAATAAAGTATTTTTATACTCTAAAGATAAAATTAATTAGAGTCTTATAGTATATATGAAAATCCATGTACAGTTTGTTTACTTTCATATATTGGACGGAACAATTATAGAATAAACATAAGGGATGAAGAACACATTTTAGCAGTTAGAACAAAATCTAATTCATCAGTCATTTATACACACATTAAATTAACAACCATGACACCAATTTTAATAAATAACACATTGAACAATAGAGGCAGAGATTGCTGAGGAAAGCAATAAATATTTTAAAAAGGCCTAAGAGCATATACAAAAAATGTGAATTAAAGAATATAACAATATTTGAAAAAAAAAAAGTTATTGAAGTACAAAATATTTTTTTAAGATTTCTCAATCAGTAGAATTTAAGAATGAGGAGAAAATAAGACAAGAAAAAAAATAAAGATTTTAATTCTTATAACACACATTCTTATGATTTAAAAAGAAGAAACTCTGAGGAAAGTACTTGATTTTTTTACTGAAACGTTAGCTAATTAGCTATTATATTTTTATTACATGTAAGCACTTGGAAACAATACTATGTATTCATTTAGCTATGAGGATATTAGAATTAGTGTATATAACCTATGGATTTATATTCTATTTAAAAAACATTTTGGTAGCTATAATATTAAAAGAAAAAAAAAATTTCTATTGCTGATTGCTATTTTGATTTTTATATAGCTGCAGAATGATATTTTTTAAATCATGATACAATAAATTAAAATGAATTATGAAAAATAGCAACTTCTATATTAGTAAGATTTAGAACATTTTTACAGCAATGTTGTTGTTTATGCCATCATCATCACTGTTGTTATCATTGTCATCATTGGTGTTATTGTTTTTATTTTAAATCATGTATTTTTTTTTATTTTACGAAAGCACAGTGAAATAAAATAAAATGTAAGTAGTATAGAATTGCTGTAATTTTAATATTATGCAAATTATTGTTTTTAAAATTCTGATATTTCTAATAATAGTTTTTAAAAATGCTCAATATTTCATTTCTACATAAAATGTGTTAAAACTCAATAAATTGGAAATCATTTATTTTTAATTTAATATTATGAATTAAAGACTGATTTGTATTTAAAAACAATGTACCACAGATGTCATCAATGAAAGTTAGTCTAAACACTTTTTTAGAAAATGAATGGATTTTTAAATTTAATTTTAATTTTATTTCTTAAATGTGAATGAATAAAAAAGGATTTGTGATAATTTTATTAAATTGTGCTTTAAAATCTGTTATTTATTTTATAATTATTAAAATATGTGAATTAGTCTAACTACATACAAATTTTGTGAAATGATAATGTTAGCAATAACTTTGACATAAATTATCATCAAGAAGAAAAGTGTGTCTTAAAATAAATCTTTCTTTGGCAAGAGATACTATGATAATTAAAAAATCCTACACTAATATAAGTTACAGTGAAGAATACAATAATATTCTAAAGCTGTAAAACTATCATGCATTTTCTTAAGAAAACACTTAATGATTGAAAATGAATATGATTATGATAAAATTAAATCTTTTTTTTTATTTTTGCCAATCTATATTTGTGCTAAACATGTCTATTATCAGGAATTAGTTATAAATAAATTATGACATTATTGACATAAAATTTAAAATGTAAATGGTATTTTAAATCTTACATTTAGTAATCTTTGATCATATAAAGTTGATTATTAGAGTCACTGTTTATGAAATTATTTTTTGTCACACTTATCCACAGATATGATGATCATTGTGATCACTGTATTTTTTCCATAGGAAAAATAATATTTATAAAAATTTTAATTCATAAAACTGATTGAATAAACATAGATTAGTTAATATAGTTAATATGCAAATACTTTCTTACTATAAATGATCAAAGTTACATACTGCAGGAAATAAAACTGGTGTTATAAATAAAAATATTTTTTACTTTGAACATGTAATAAATGGAAGCAATGAATTTTGTGTAAATTCACTGAATGAAATCAAATAAATTGCATTAATCATATTTTTAATTCCATAATAAAAAAAATATTGTATGCTGTATAAATATTAAATTCTTCAATCTATTTTTAATATAAATGCTATTATTTTTTAAAAAATGTACTTTTAATTAAGTCACAATTCTATGAAATCATCTATCATAAAAAGTGTCCATTATATTTAAACAATATCTAGAAATAATGGTGGATGTTTTTAAGTTTCAAAATTTTAAAAACCTAGTAGTATATAATCAATTATAAATAAAAAATAGTGAATACACATTATTACTGATCACTATAGTAAATCCTTGCATAAAAATCAATTGCTAACCAGGGTAAAGATGTATATATAAATCAATAGAAAATGCTAATTGAAATTTATTTATCACAGACAAAGATCTTCATAACCTAATACATACCTTATTAGTAAATGATACTAAATATTTTCAAATCTTAAATATTATCTTATAAAAAATATCAATAACTAAGACATTATAATAATAGATGCAATTATTTAATTAAGCCAAAATATTATAATGCCAATGTTTAATAACATTCTAATTTCACTTTACACAACAATCTTAATTTCAAATACTTCAATTAACTTTACACACAATTATTTCATAAAAAAAAAAAAAACCTCAACTAAAACTAATGTGTAATGCTAAATAATATTTATTTATTTTAAATAAACATCACAATCTAATATATAACCTTAAAAGTTTACTTTAGTAATAGTTGGCTAAAATGTAAAAAAAAAAAAAAAAAAAGATTTGGTTCCATATAGAGGAAAATATAAAAATACTACCAACTAAATTTATGCAATATGAGTGAAATTATTGTATTGTTAATAAAATTGATGCTAGTCCTTGCATTAACTTCTCTACATTGACTTTTGTATTAATAAAAAAAGCATATAATAATATATACAAATATTTGTCAACATTATTGGTTATTATGCACTTTTAAATATACTTTTTTAAAAAAGCATAAAACCATTTTCTATCCAATTGCTGTTATCCTATGATTAACAGTTTTGAGACAGAAAGATATTGAAATGTCTCCATCAAGTAGCACATCAGACAATGTAGACAATAATTGATTATAGCCAAATAATTATACATAGTCAGCAATATTAATTAAATTTTGGTTTCCTTTTTCTTTACATAATAGTTATTATATATATCAGATAAAGTGGTTTTGTATAAAATATAAAATGAATACTATCTGTGAAAATATACTAGTTAGTCCAAGCAACCTGTGAGGAGCTACTTAAGGTTTATGTTTTGCTCTTGTTTTAAGCTTAACATCAATAATGGATTTGCTTAAACTATAAGGTTCTTTAGATTGTGTTTCAATCAACTGATCAATCTACACATATCAATAAATCTCATTCTTCAGACTAAGATAAGAGCTGATTATGGCAGTTCAATATGAGGGAGATTACTGAATCACAATTATAATAATAATTCATATTCTGTAATTATTCTGATAAAAATGCACGATGCCCACTATATACTAAAATGTAGTTAAAACAATGAAACTCAGAATGGTAATGTCTGTGGTAAATGGACTCATTTCATGAGAACAGCCAATGCTACAGTCTGGAAGTGTTTAGATTTTATTAGGGGATAATGTATTTATCTATATCGCTAGTCGGTAACGTCTTTAATATATATTTGTAATTTTTGTAGCTGTAACTGAAAGATGAACTCTTTAACTGTTGTAAGTATATTATTACTGTAAATAGATGCAATAAATATTTTTGACTATACTTTATTTATATCCCATTGAAAATAAATTTAAAAAAATCATTTTCTAATAATAAAATATGTATAAACACAAGTTTATATTTTCATTTATAAAAAAAAAAAAACATGAAAATCTTTCTACTTATTATAAAGAGTTCAACGACGGAAGGGGGGGGGTTCTTATCTTACATTAATTTGTTAGTAAGCCAATATTTTTATATTTTTGATCAAATACTAAGAATACATTTCTTTAATTTTGTTACATAAATATTAGAAAAGACCCTAGAATTTTTTTTCTAAAAGAAAAAGGTCATTTATAATCACTTAAATGTAATATTGCAATGTTTTTTTTTTCTTTTTCGTTGTAACTAATTTTAAATATGTTTTATTTATAAAAGTTAAGAAATTTAAATTTTTAGAATTGTTCACATTTTAAAAACATTATCCGCTTGTTTATTAAAATAGAAAAAAAAAACCCAAATAAACAGAAAGGGAGATAAACATCTTAACTAGAGAAAGCATTTTTTTAAGTAAAAAAATATCACACACGTTAAGATAACAATAACATACATTATCACATTAATGTAATCCAATGTAAGCCCACAAACTAATTCCAATTAAATAAAAAACAAAATTAAGAATGTATGGCATTACAACATTGATAACTTAATCTTACTTTGGATAGTAATAGAGAGAAATAAATGATCTTTTTAATATATTAATCTTTGAAAGTCAAGTAATGTTGTGTTGGCTTTATTTTAATTAAATAGATATTCATAAAATGACTAGTATTTGCAAATTCAGGGAAAAAGTTTGAGTTCAGTTTGCAATCATATTTTTTTGATTATGTTGCTAAACAAAAACACTTTCCACAATTTTTAAAGAGGTATTATAGTTCAAAAAATAAGATTAGTCCTGGATAGCATATTGAGAGTAAAAAAAAAAACCAACAACCCAGACAAATGGACTTTATTTTCTGTTCAAATGGAAATCACATAATTCATAAATATTGAGACAATAATTTTTAAAATCGTTTTAATTAGATTTATTTTCAAATAATCACATCTTAATATTGAATACAATAGAGAAATGCTTTTATACAAAAAATGTGAGATCATCAAAATAGTTACTGGGATATAGAAAGAGAAAGCGAGAAAGAACCTTAATAAATATTAATATTTCAAAAGCTATTCTGTAAATTTCAAAACAGGCATAGACAAACATTGTATCAATGTATGTGTAAATATGTGTATATGAGTAAAATAAATATACACATTTTAAATGCATGTATTAAACAAATTTCTTTTAGATTAAACAAATCTTTTAAAAAAATCATTTAACATTTACATCAAATATCTTGATTTTATGCTACATCAGATTTAAGCTACTTTAAAAACTATAGTACTTTTAATTGTTAATTGTATTGTATAATAGGAAAGTAACTTAAATCTGATGTAGCATAAAATCAAGCTACAGGTGCTGTATTAAGAACAAAATCAATTCAAAGTAGATTTATGTATTACTGGTAGTTTGTGATACTTGTGGTGTAAATTCTGTAGTCTGATGATGAATGGAGTTGAAGACAGTTAGTGAAGGTGAGTTTAATTGAGAGTAATAGATGGTTATTGTTGGATTATGACCTATTATAGGTTGAATTGTTGTTTTAGTCAAGATCACATGGCAGCAAAATTATCAGGTGGTACAGTATTGTTGCCCTGGGCTTTGATTTGTTGGAGATTATTGAAGAATCTAGTTATGTTGAAGATGCAGAAAGTGCACCAGGATGCATACAGAATAAAAGTTGTTGCATGCGCTGTGGGAGGTATATATTCTGATAGGATTGAAGTAGCTCTTTACAGGTGCAAGTGGTCATTTGTATGTATTTAGTATGATAGTCCTGCTTTGTTTGTGGGCTCAATATGGCTGAAAGAGATGTTGTTGAGTTTTCTCTGCTGCATTACATAAGGTGCAGAATGGATTTCTATTTTTATATAGATGACAATACTGAAAAATTGTGCTATTGCCAATGCATACAGGTTAAGACAAACTATAAAATCAAAGAAAATAGACTTCAGGCACTCTTTTTGAAAGAGTAGGGTAATCTTTTTTGGCTTTGGATATAGAATAGCATTTGTTTGTCAATATGTGTATTTATTAAACATGGGGGATGTTGATCAGTTATATGTTGATAGGATTGATGGGTAAACTGTGGTGAGAAATGCAGCTGATATAGAGGGAGATCTATCACTAGAGATTAATTGTAATAATGATTATAGTACTGGGAACTTTTGAACAATTGATGTAATACAATATATGGCTTTTTGAATATAGAACAATTGGATGCTGTAGAGGCCCAGACCACTATTAATAAATAGGAAATTAAGTCTATAGATGAATTAGATGCTGTTTTCCTGCCCAATGGTAACTTATTGCAGAGGAAGGAGATATCAGAATTAAAAAATTTTGAAATTTTTACAATAAACAAATAATATGTAATGTTAGTCATTATAAGTATATTAAACAAGTGAATTTTAGTATAAAGGGAGATATAAGCTTTGGAGAAAGAGTTCTTTATACTTGTTTTGTAAAGGTTCTTCATTGTGAGTCCATGTAAAATATGAAAGACTGAGAAAAGAGTTGCTTTTCCCTGGAATATTTGAGTGTATGATTCGTTGGTGTATAGAAACCACACTGCTGCTTTGCTCATAATAAATGTAAATTTATATTTGGAAGTATATTCATTGAGGATGCTTTCCAATGTGGTGAGATGGTTATGAGATGGCAGAAAGACTGCAACATCGTCCATATATGCTATGCATGGAATGTATTGGTGAATATGCATAATTTCATGCCTGCCTTGTCTGTTGTATGTGCTTTAATATGGGATTTATGTAGAAAATAAAGAGTAGTGCACTAAGAAACGAGCCTTGGGAGATGGATTTTACATGTATGAATGTGAAGAACTTTTCCCATTGAATGATATGTATTTCCCTGATCTTCCATAAGTTGGTAATTAAATAAAACATTTTTTTGGAATGATAGTGTTAGCTAGCATATTAATGAAAATGGTCATAGACCCAGAGTCAAATGCAGAATATATACATGTAGCTGAACTTGCAATTGAAACATATTTTGTTTGGTAATGAACTAAGTTCAAGATGGCTTTAAACATGGAGTAACCTGTATAGCAGAAGAGGCTTTTTGCAAACTTCATATTGGAAATAAGAGGGAGATGTGGCTCTAGATGATCCTTTACAACTTTTTTGCAGTGTCTTTATTCTCAGTGGCCTCATGGAAATTGAACAAAGATTAGTAAAAGTAAAAATTAAGACTGATTTTTTGGTGAATGGTACAATTTGAATTAGTATATATTTTTGATGTCATTTATTTTTTGTGATAAATAATTTGCCAGGTCCCATAGGTATACTGCAATAATGTGCCTAAGATGGGCAAAACAAAAGCAGAAATTTTATTGGGACCTGAGTGACACAATATATTTATAGTAGCAAGCTTGTAAGCAAATTAAAAGGTTTGGAATGAGGTATTGGTATCAGGTGTTCTAAATAATTCTGCAAGTGGTGTGAATGCATTAAAGATTTATAACTTCTGCTTAAAATATTGGTATATAAAATTGATCATGTTATAGCCTGCAAACATATTACTATCAACATGGAGTGCCATAGGAACATTTAGAGTGTCATGTTCTATAATAAGTGGTGTACATCATTCATAGATCTTTGCTTTTATTCACCAATTCTACACCATTTAATTAAACTTGACCTTAATTCTACACTTTTCTATGGCCACTTTGGACAATCTCTCATCCTGAATCTTGATGTACTACACATAATACAGCCATTCATTTGCATAAAATCATTCAAGTTTTTCTTCTAGCATATACCACAGAATTTCTAATCTTTGAAACATATATTACATTGCAGAAATTGGAACAAATAAAACTTAATCCAGGCCAAAGATACCTCACCTTTATATATATATATATATATATATATATATATATTGATATATTGAATGCTATTATATATATATATATATATATATATAATAGCATTCAATATTCAACACCTCATATTCAATATTTCACATGCATTTCACATCTAACTTTCCAGCTTCTGACCTTGGTCAGTAAGTTGCATACACAGACTACATTAATGAATCCTGAAAATCATATTCACCAATAGTTACACATACTTTCCCAGGCTTATCAAAAAACCACCAACCAACTTAAATATCATGTCATTAAAAATTGGTCTTATTCATCAACACACATGGACCCAGGGAATATATTCAGTGGGTCCTGGGTCATCCATCATATTATGATGATGATGATGATGATGATGATAATTATTATTATTATTATTATTATTATTATTATTATTATTATTATTAGTAGTAGTAGTAGTAGTAGTAGTAGTAGTGGTAATAGCAGTAGCAGCAACAACAGTAGTAGTAGTAGTAGTAGTAGTAGTAGTAGTAGTAGTAGTAGTAGTAATAGTAATCATAATATAAATAAACACCATAGTTTATAAAATCTTAAACTATTAATTTTAAGTTATGACAAAAGAAAGTTTATTCATATACATTCTAATCACATGAATCATCTACAAACCAGGAAAAAAATCGATTTTTCATATTTTTGGGTACAATCTAGTAGTTACCTGCTAAACATTAAAATTGCTCAAACAACATAGATATTATACAATGGTTCTACCATTTTTCTAGTACAAAGTTTTAAGAGATATTTGAAAATTTTTAAAATATTTATGAAAATAGAAACATGTTGCCTCAACAGAAAAACAATGAATTTTGGAAAGAATCATAACCGCTTTGCCTCAACAGAAAAACAATGAATTTTGGAAAGAATCATAACCGCTTTATTATTATTATTATTATTATTTTTTTTTTTTTGATTTTTTTAAAAAACATTGACTTTAACTATAATACAAATTATTTTTTCCTTAATGTAACACTAAGATGTTATAAGCTTTATACATTTAAAATACAACTAGGTGTATATTATTGAAAACAAAATGTTTTATTGTAAGTAAATATAAAATCAGAATATATTTATTTTAAATATTAATTATAAATACATTCATTTTACAATACTACTTGAAAACTAACTTTAAAAATAAGACTTATTGCATCTATCCACTTTTCAGATAATTTAAATGTCTTGAATAATCAAAAAATTAATGGCATCATTAAAACAGCCTCTTTATTCATGTTATATTTTCAAATGAAAAAGAAAATATAAAGGTTATCAGATTTCTTAATCTGCTTCATCAACAGAATCATTAACTTATTATCAAGTTAGACTCAGATGAACACTGTTATTGTTTGGAAAAATAACAAAAGACATTATTAATAAATCACATATTAAAACAGAGATAAAAATAAAGTTATCCCTTATGAAAAATCATGTTTATGTCCAAAATTTTATGGACTTCCAAAAATTCACATACCAGATACCCCCTTTATTTAATAGTAAGCACAATAGGATCTCCAACTCATATTTTAGCTACATATTTATTAGGTTTCATTGAACCTACAATCCTATTTATTAAACCATATATAAAAAACTCTTTGCACTTTATTTCTGTTATAAAAAAAATAAAAATTAAGGCTAATGTCATTCTGGTCAGTTTTGATATCATGACTTTGTTTAAAAACATTCCAATTGATGAATTTTTAAATGTAATTTTGCAACACTGCTATTTACCAAACCATATTATTGCTTTGATTAAACATTGTCTTTTGAATATATATTTTGTATACAATGGACAGCATTACAGACAAGTTATTAGTACTTATATGGGCTCACCTATCTAATGAGTAATAGCTGATTTATTCATGGAAAATAAAAAAAAATATGCTTTAGAATCATCATCTT
The DNA here is from genome assembly GCA_028023455.1 of Epiperipatus broadwayi. Taxonomy (NCBI): domain Eukaryota; kingdom Metazoa; phylum Onychophora; class Udeonychophora; order Euonychophora; family Peripatidae; genus Epiperipatus; species Epiperipatus broadwayi. The sequence continues at coordinate 500,735 of JAQFVV010006581.1, forward strand.
TAAAAGTTTTTATTTGGCTTAGATGCATAAATGACACTTTTGTCATATGGCAACATGGAAAAATAAATTGGATGATTTTTCTTACATTTAAATAAAATGCATCCTCATATTAAATTTACAATGAAGACAGAGACTGATGGAAAACTCCTTTTTCTTGATGTTCTAGTCACCAGGACACCAAATAGTTTATCTTTTTTGATTTACAGAAAGAATACACACATGGACATATATTTCTATATCCATTCTCATCATCACCCAATTCAGATAGTTTTCATAGCAAAAACTCTATTAAATAGAGTAATTAACCTTTTAGATAAGACCCATCTGAAAGAAGAAATGTCATATTAATAGTGTTTTATTAGCAAATAATTGTAATTATAAATTTATTAAAAATGCCTTATTTTAAACCCAGAACAGGAAACAAAAATATGATAAATAAGCTATTATGACTTGTGTTCAATATGCAAAAGGATGTATATTAAAATGCTATAAATATAAATGCAGTGTTTTCTACTCATCAAAAGATCAGCAATAAAATAACCAAGCCTAAGAATTCAATTCCTCTTGGATCTCATGGTGTTTATCAAATCTCATGTGAAAATTGTAAAGCTTTTTACATAGGTATGAGTAATCATCACTTCAGTGTTAGGAGAGATGGACCTGCTAATGCAGTTAAACAATATTCATCATCATCAGCACTGTCACTCCATACTATATGTTCTGGTCATAAAATTGATTTTTCTATTACCAGGATCATATCCAGATATGATAATTTATACCAGTATAAAATTAGAGAAGCCATTGAGATAGATTGTATCAATAAGTGAGATGATACATGCAAACTTCCTCCTATTTGGAAAGACTTTTTTTTTTTTTTTTTAAAAAAAAAAAAAACATTCTTAATTTATCATTTTTGCTATTGATGGAACATTAACATTTTTTTTTTCAAATCAGTGATTGTAGAGCCTCTACAACTTTCTTTCTACTTTTCATCACCCAGTAGATGACTTGTGTGATCAAGTTAAAACATTGGTATATTAATATTTAAACATTTTTTAATGCGGATGAACCTGCAAACTATATCTTTTATATATGCAACCAATGAAAATCTTCATATATATATAAGTATATTTTCTGCAACTTATATATATATTCATATATATATAAGTATATTTTCTGCACTAAATTTAATGTCATTAAAGCAGACTTGGATACAAGCTTTCAGTCTTCCTATATTCATGCACTCCATCTTATAATACACAAGACCAAATACATGTGAAATTGTTAATTGATCTCCAATATACATATTTCATGCTAAAACAACAGTCATCAATTGGTCCACCTCACCATCTCTCATACACATATACAATCAGTACTCAGTTTATATTAAAATAACAGATATTCATAATTTAATGGACAAAAGCTTCACTTCTCTCCAACTCTTTAGCTATCCATATCATTGAAAATCCAATGAAAGAACACTCCAAACCCTTGTTGATGCCAATAATATTGCCATTCTCATGTTGACTTTAAGTCACACCAACCTTTTACATAAATGACATTAATATGTTTATTTAACCACACAAAAGAAGAATGGGCAGAATGCAGGCTGAGTGTATCATATTCAAATATATGTATACTGTCTATACTAAATATTATCTCATAAAATAAATTTTAATAGAGACATTCAAGCTGCATAAAGCTAAGCACTCCATCTTCAATATACATTTCATGCTGAACCAGCATTAATCTGTCAATCAATATCACCATCTTTCACATATGTATACAATCACTGCTCAGTTTATATTAAAATAACAAGTCTCCATATTCTATCTTCTCCATCCTCCAACACTTCAGCCTTCCACATCAATGAAAATACGATGATTGAACACTCAAAGCTCATGTTGATGCCAATTTTATTGTCATACCCATTTTGTTTTTATGTCACTATGATCCTCACATGTAGGACTTTAGTATGTCCATTTAACTACACAGAAGAAGAATGGGCAGAATGCAGACTGAATATGTAATATTCAAATATAACATATTTTCTCAAATTATTAATATTTTATATTTTTATTATAATAAATATATTATTTATTTAATATAATATAAAATACTAATATTCTTGTTTATTGTTTGAATAACTTTTATGCAGATTTAATATTTATATAATATTTTTTATTATTTGTGAGATATATATTAACAATTAAACCTCTTGCGTCAAGTTATCTGCATTTATAAATTGAGTTTATTACAATAAAATAACAAACAATGGACAAAAACAATTACTTATTTGTTTTATTTTAAAAATTCTTTGTTATATGTATCATAAAAAATAAAAATCGTTTTTTTTAATAAATAATTTTTAATGTGACACCCACCACCTCCCATTGTGATAGACTAACACAAATATTTAAAACCAATGATCGATAATATATATATACAATTAATTTTAAAAAGTAAAATGTTGCTGTAAATATAAAAATATTTAGAAGTTTTGATATAAAATATTGATAAATAAATAATATTAAATTCAGAATTTATTAATGCATTTGTATTTTGAGTTTTTGATTAGATCATACAATTTTCATTTTTGGGCCAATGATCTTCCTATCAGAAGGCTTTTAGGTAATTTACATTTAAGTATTTTAACATTTTATATTCTAATACTGTTCTAAATTTGGAAAGCATGATATATATATATTTTCTAATGCCAAATTTGTAGCTTGAATGAATATATTATACAATCAGTCATCAAACATTGTAGCATTATTTAAAAATGATCAAATTATTTTTTTCCCATCTGTTCAAACTATTATTGTTCTAACATAAAACAGTGGCATTTATTTTTATAGTAGAATTATTAAAACGTGCACAATATTTTTACTACATTAAAAAATGTAAAATAATATGATCAATAAATGTATATATTTTTTATAGTTTATAAATTATAAAATATGAATTTTTGAAAAAAAAAAACTATTAATCTATAGACTACACACATATATCATCATCATCATCACCAAACATTATCAATCCACTGCAGGATGAATATCTCTCCAAGTTTAATCCATCTTCTCTGATATTTAGCTTCTCTTCTCCACATCACCCCTGCACACTTTTTTATTTCATCCATCCATCTCACATGTGGTGTCTTTCTCGGTCATTTACAATCTCTTGGAATCCAGTTTAAAATTTCAATTGTCAATCGATTATCATCTCTCCTAGCAAAATGTCCAGCCCAACTCCACTTCAGTCTTTTAATTTTTTCAGTGAGGTCAGTAACACCTGTTTGTTCTCTTATGCATACCTTGCATTTTTGATCTATTCTTGTTATTCCCAACATAATCTCTCCATACTTCTTTGAATGGTCTGAAGTCTCTGTATTGCTATTCTATTAAGTGTCCAAGTCTCATATCCATAAGTAAGAACTAGTAAAAGACATTTGTTAAAAACCTTCCTTTTCAAACACATAGGCATATTTCCTTTTAGTATCAAGTAATTTCTAACAAAGCACTCTAAACAAGTTTAATTCTATGATTAATTTCCTCCATTATGTTTCCATCTGTATTAATAATCTGACCAAGGTATTTGTAACTGTTAACTTCATCTAATTCATTATAATCTATCTTTATTTTCATATTTTGAGCAAATCAATTAAACATTACTTTAGTCTTTTTAACATTTATCTTTAGTCCTACTTTCCTACTTTCATCTGATAACTCCTGCAGCTCTGAAGCATTATTTGCAAAAACAACTACATAATCTGTGAAATCTAAATGACTTAAATAATCTCCATTTACTTTCACTCCTATAGTTTCCTATTTTAATCCACAAATCACTTCTTGCAGCACTGCTGTAAAAGTTTTGGAGATATGGAGTCACCTTATCTTACACCTTTCTCAATTTTGACTTTCCCAGTATTATTATGTAATCTAATTGTTGCTGTTGCATTTTTATAAATATTCTTTAAAATATGGAAATATCGTGGATCTATACCTTGATGATCCAATGCTTTAATCACTGAAGAATTGTGTATAGTATCAAATGTCTTTTCATAATCTACAAATCCAAAACATAATAACAACTCATATTCATTTACCCTTTCTATAACTACTCTCAATATCTGGATATGATCTACTGTTCTAAAACCATTTTTAAATTCATCTTGTTCTTTTGGTTGATGGAAATCCAATGTTCTCTGTAGATGACTTGTCATTATCTTGGTAAAATTTTTATATAAATCTGATAGATCTGTAATTTCTAATATCTTCTTTATCACCTTTTTTAAATATTAATAATATTACTGCATTGTTTCAATCATCTGGTACATCTTTATCATTTAGACATTTAATATATAACTCGGCTAAATAAATTTCTATTTCTTCATCTGCTTCTTTTAATATATCAATTATAATTCCATCATTACCTGGAGCCTTTCCCTTCTTCATACATTTAATTGCATGTCTCACTTCTTCATTGAAAATTCTTGGCAATTCAAAAGATGTAATAGATATAGGAGGTACTTGTTCTTTATTACTATATAATTCTTGATAAAAATCTTCTACCAATTTCATGATGTCATCTCTCTTTTTAGTAATAATTCCATCTTTTTTTTATTACATATATAAATTTTCTACCAATACCAAAATGTTGTTTTACATTCTTGAGACTTTTATTTTTTTCTACAGTTTTCCTTGCTAGTTCACAGTTATACTTTCTTATATCATGTTCAACTCTTTTTCACACCATTTTACAAAATATGAGATATTCAATTCTCTTTAATGCATCATTTTTGTATATCTTCATATTTCTTTTTTTACTTCATAAATTCTCTAGTCTCAGTAGAAATTTTATTAGTCAATTGCTGCATTTTTTCTACAAGCTATTTTTGTTGCAGTTTTTAAAAGTGTATCAGTTATTTTCATATTAATTTCATTCAAATCTGAATCATGTTCAAAATCAACTAATACTTGATACCGATTTGTAAGTTCTAATTTAAATTCATTAGAATCTTTCTGAAGATTTGGAATATCAACTGTAAATATTGTTTTTCTTAATAATTTTTGTCTCTCTAGTTTTACATTAACATGCATTTTACACCTTACTAATCGATGATCACTTCCTGTGTCAATTTTATTAAGACCATTACAATCTTGAAATATGTATTTCCTGTTAGTCAAAATATAATTCAATTTGGCTGTACTTTCATTTGGATGCTTCCATGTCCATTTCCTTTTAATGTTTTTCTCAAAAAAAAATTCATAATATAAAGGTTTTTTTTTTTCTGCAAACTCCACAAGTCTATGTCCTCTTTCATTTCTATTACCCTAAACAAAATTACCTGCAGAACTTTCATCATTCATTTGTTACCAATTCTATCATTAACTAAAATGAGACCATTTGTTTCCTCTTGTAGGTCTTAAAAATTGACATTGGGCAAATTCCTAATGTCCACTCCATACATTTTTGTCATTGCAGCTGTTATTACTATGTAATTATTCACATAGTAGATGAACATGGATGGGTTGCTCACCAACACACATTAGCCAGTGTGGTGAGTTTATTGGGTTTTTACCTCTGAGTTTAAGATCAAGAAACACCATGGTGCTTCTTCATAGTGTCTCATAAGGCAGAATAAATGTTTGTGTAAATGATAAATATTCTTTCCAATACATATATTGTTATGACAGAGAAAAACAAAGCATGGCCCTTATTCCCAGGAGGTTGTAAAGTCACCAACCAAGGCAGCGGTTGGTGGCCAAAGACAGAGGGTGTTAAGAATCCCCTGATTGCGGACCCAGGCTGCCATTTGAAGATGACTTTTTATATAGATACTTACAACTGCAGATCACCTTAAAGTGAAGAAAGATAGAAATTAGAAAAACTGTCTTATATTAAATGGGACATTATTCAATTTTGTGAAGTTAGAAAAAAAAGAAGAAGAGATAATAGATTTAAAAAGTAGACATATACTTTATTATAAAGGCACAAATGTTGGAAATACAAGTGGAGTAGGATTCATTATAAATAAAAAGTGGAAGAACAACATTGTGGACATTGATAGTGTATTAAACAGTGTGGCAAGATTAGTTATACAACTTAATAGCAGATAACAAATGCAGATAATTCACGTTTATGCCCCAACAAGTTTTCATAGTGATGGAGTAGTAGAAGATTTTTATATGGATGTACATAAAGCTTTTGATCAGAGTAACCAACATTTTAAAATTGTTATCGGAGACTTTAATTAACACACACACATATATATATATATTATTTGTGGTTGCTTCATTACACATGTTCTTATGATTTAAGAAAAAAAAATATCTGACAAAATTATTTGTTATTGTACTGAAACATCAGCTATTTAGTTATTATATTTTTACTATATGAAAGCTCTTGGAAATAATATTAAGTTTTTCGTATAGCCATGAGCATATTAGAATTACTATAAATATTGAAATGCTGCACGGCTAGGTGAAATTTAAATTCTTTATGTTAACAGAGATATTAGGAGTTAATCATAACATATTATAAACCAATAATCTGTAAAAATAAATTACTTAACTCAGAAATTGTTTATTATAATCAAAATTTATAATGGAAGTAATTTCATATTTCTGAATTAAAAAATAGCAATAATGTTAAATATTTAAATACATTTTTGATGACATAAAATCATTTATTTTAGCATTTTTATTTATGACCTGTTATGGTAAATAAAAAGGAGTATGTATGGTTTCTTTACCAGTAGAATTGTCATATACTATAAATAGAGATTGATTTCATTGTTTAGAGAGCAGTGGCATCATGAGTTAATATTTCAAATAAATAATACCCACTCTAAATGAATATAAATATAAGTATTTGTTATATGTTTATGTTATGCAGTAAGCAAAAAAGCGTCCAATTGAGTTTTATATATTACAATTTAAAATTACTACTACCAGATAAATGTTTTAAAATAAGATTTTACATTCGAATTAAATTTTGTGAGTATATAGATAATATACCCGCGTATAACTTTAGATATAGTGAATTTTATTTAATATTAAGATAAAGTATTTTTATAAAAGATATACATAGGATATAAGATAAATAGTTTAATCTTTTGGTTATATATATATATATATATATATATATATATATATATATATATATATATATATATATATATATATAAAATATATATATATATATATATATATATATATATATATATATATATATATATAATACCTTGTTAAAAAAATATTATGTCTTAACTAAAACTAAAAAAAAAAAATCATGGTAGAAATATTTTTTATTGTAAAAAATATCTATTCAAAGTGTAATAAATCTTAAAATTGTAATTAACTTGCTATGTGTAATCTAACTATATTTTGCTATTTCTTTTTTAATAAATTGTGCATTAAATTCCAGAACTAAAAATGTTTCTATGATTTTTTTTTGTAATGATGAGATTCACATACTCTTACATAAAATTTTAACATAAATAGTCTGATAACAAAAATCAATTTCTCTTATTCTTCTTACAGGTATTTAGTATCACAGCCAGGTGGTGGAAAAAAGATACAACCTAAAAAAATAAATCAATTTACCAAAAAGTTTTCACATGAAGTGCTAGATTGTTCTTGGAAATTTTATTGCAAATATAAAGAGATTAATTAGTACAGCTAATCAACTGCAGGACAAACACTTATGGATTTGTTACTACCTTTGTGAACCAATTATGACAAACACCAATAATTCCAAAATTTATGAAATGTGACTATGACATAGCTAATAATATATCTATATAAATATGTAAAATCCAGAATCCTACAACATAAATCCAAACCCATGAAGTGTATGTATTATAGAACTCTGAGATAGTCACACATTAATGAATTGCATACAATTGCAAATCATTGTGGAAATTTGCTGAACAATGATTGATAAAAATTGCCATTCTTCATTCTTCCTGAGTAATAATATAAAGCCCTTTGAAATTTATAGATTTTCTGGAAATTAAAAGTGAATTTTCTTTTCTCATCTAAAATAGTAATATTAATTTTTTTTGAATAATTTCCTTTTGTATTTGGAAATAGTTATTATGCCAACTCTAAATTTTATGATTTTGAAGTATTTTTATGAAATATTATATTACATTTCTGTTGTAAATGTAACTATAATGTAATCTTTACTTTAAATTATTCATTAATAATCAATAGTCTAGATCTAAGAAATATAACCCGTTAAGTCCAATTACATTTTATTTTATTTATAATATAATTTAAGGCATAAAATTGTTATTAAGAAATATGAAGGGGAACCCAAAAGTAAGAAATATTCTATGTCTTGTGTGCATGTTATAGTACATATTTCTGATGTTACATAAATCTTGAAGGAACCAATCCTTCTGCATCAATATGCAAATTAACATGGCATATAAAGTTGTGGGTCTACATAACATATTTTTGTATAGTGTGTTTTGCATTTGGGTAGATTTATTATAATGGTTGAAAAGGTTGAGCAATGTAAACTGCTGCTTTCATTTACAGTAAATGACAAGGAAAACAGCTATAATGGTTGAAAGTGACTACAAGCAACCTGATCTCATAAAAACACAAGTTTATGAGTCATTCAATTGAAATATTATATTTACTATGTTCTTAAAAAGCTTGGCAAGTGAAGTCAAAACAACACTGATTTTTTTTTGACACAAACAACATTTTTCTCTCAGATTTAGTTTATAACAGTCAAGCATTTTATCTACAAGTTCTGAAACATTTGTGTAATGTGGTAAAATGTAAACATACCATTTTGTGAGAGGGAAAAGTAGGCTAATTCTTCCCCAACAAAGTGCCATCTCTCAAAGCTTTGAGTGTGAAACAGTTTTTATTTAAATTCAGCAGAACCCAATTTCTTTGTGCATTTTTTTAATCTTGATAAAATCTAATTTTTTTTTTTTTTGCAGAATAAATCTTGGTGGGAAAGAATGACAATGACATTAAAAAAAAAATATCATTTTGCAAAGTATTTCTGGGCTACTTTGAAAAATGAGAAACAATTTACAGAGTGTTGCATCCAATGGATAGTAATTTTGATAAGATTAAATTTATAAAACTTAAAAATAAACAATTTTCTATTACAAAATTCCAGTTATTTGTAGGTATCTCCCTTGTATGCATGTGGGTATACTAGTGGCAGTTATTTATAGAAATTGGTATATCCACTGACACTGTTATATTGATTAGACATTTTTTTAGAAAAAGGAGAAAGCTCTGGAATTTGTTTTTTAATATAATAGCTATGTCATAATTACAAACAATAATAAAATGTGGAATTTACAATCGGCTGTCAATGTGACTTCTATATATAAAAGACAGATTTGAATAAATTATACTTTTCTGTCATTTATAATCTTAATATAGTTAGAGAATTGTCACTTAATTGTAACAATGTGAAATTTCTATCTTCCTAAATATTTGCAAAAAAATAAAAAAAACTCATTCATTAGGTGAAGATTAACCAGTTTTGAAAATTAATTCAAATGAACTTCTATTTATTATTTTATAAATAAAAAATAAATAGTCAATAGTTAAGTGATTTATAAATTTAAGTCATATATGTTATAACATTCAAAGCTTAATAAACTATAAAATCAATCTCTTATCTATTTAGGCTGTCTTGAAAACATATTTCACATTGTATAACTTATAAACCGTTGGCAGTTTTCATATGACAACTTATTGTGCATGATCTAAAACAGGTGTGCCCAATGTGTCAATCATGATTGACCGGTCGATCACCAAGAAATTTAAGTCAATGCTGCAAGTGAAAATAAAATTTTATAAAGAAAAGATTTTATATTTAAAAACTAAAATTAAAAAATAAATAAATTAAAAGGCAACTATTGAAATTTGGGCTTTTTTTATTTGAATGCAAAATCGAATTTAAAACTAAAATTTTTAAAACTATAAACTTGTAAAAAAACTGTCAAATAATAAAAAAGTGAAGAAAACAAATGATACATTTACTATCATGTTTTGTTTCATCATCTCTATTTTGGTTATAGTAATACAAAAAAAAAAAAAAAAAAAAAAACATATTTATTTTTTAATTTTCATTTAAGTAGGCAGACTAGTTTTGACATTTTCATTTTTGAAATAATGTAATTTTTTTTTCATCTGTGAAAAGTGATTTTGAGTAGTTTTGATTTTTTGATGTTTTGAAATAATTTTTAAAAAGTTTTTTTTTTTTTTTCAATTATGAAAAGTCGCTGTGATCCTTAAATTGTATTAATTTAATATTATATGAGTATTTTTATTGATAATTCTTATTTTGTGACAAAAATTAAAATTATTTGATTTTTCCCCATAATGAGTAATAAAAACGCTAAAACATATTTCAATAAAAATTTGGAGAGAAGAAATTTTATTCAACATGTATAAAGAAAAATGTTTATGTTTATTGTGTAATTCTACAGTTACTTTACAGAAATACTTTTATCTAAACAGACATTTTACTACTGTGGATTCATGTTTTGGTCAAGATTTTTCTTTAAAATGTATAATAAAAAATCTGAAGAACAAAGATTAAAAATATCTCTAAATTCACAGCAATCTTCATTCAAAAAAAGTTGTTGTAAATCAACAATAATAATGGTGATATCTTTCTGCATGTGTCAAATTTTTATAAATCACAAAAAGCCTTTTTCAGATGGTGAAATATTCAAATAAACTTTTTGGGATGCAGTAGATAGCTTATTTCATAATTTTAAAAAATAAAATGGCAATTGTTGATGCTATCCAATATATACAACTTTCTACATAAACTCTATGTAACAAGTCGAGTTGAAACCATGGTGATAGATTTAAGATCACAACATAAACAGGATTTTGAAAAGTATTCATGATTTCACTTCAGTTTGATGAGTCAACTAACAGATGTAATTTGTTCCAGCTTAGTATATTTCTACATTTACTATTTTCTAATTTGTCTATAAAGGAAGAATTATTCAAAATCCTATTTTTAAAAGAGCAACCGGAGGAGAGGGCATCTACAATATTTTTAAAGCTTTCATAATATCTAAAAATATTCCTTTTAAGAAGCTTGTTTTCATTCCTACTGATGGTGCTCCATCTATGACTGGTAGTGAAAATGACTTTTTAGAATTTTGTAAGAGATATATCACCTTTTAAAATTTTATTCATTACAACTGCATAATTCATCAACAATCATTATGTGGTAAAATGTTGAAACATTGATGATATTATGAATACAACTATTAAAATAATAAATTTTATTATGGTGAAAGCATTGCAAAGAAGATTGTTTCAGTGATTTTTAGATAGCATTGATGCAGGTTATGGTGACAGTTCTCCATAATTTAGTCATATGGCTGAGCAAAGTTAGTGTTATTGAAAAATTCTGCAAGTTGTGGCCATATAGAAAAAATTTTCTGGATGAAAAAACGTAACTTGTGCTATTTTATGTTACAACAAGAATGTGACGACAGAAGGTAGAGTTTTTAATGGGTCTAACAACTAAATTAAATGAGTTAGATCTAGATTTGCAAGAACAAACCAAAATAATAACTGACATATTTAGCTCCATTAATGAATATAAAATGATACTGAAAATGTGAATTTCAATAATTAATGTTTAATAACATCTAAACAAAATCATGGGACTAATCAGTTATATTCTTTAAACAAAAATTGTGATAATATTCAAACAGTAATTATATAAAAATTAAAGAGATGATACATTTTCTAAAAAAATATTGAATTGCAAATAAGAACATGGTTTACATAGAAATTACAGAGTGTATTTAATTGAAAATAATATTGAAAATGAGAAATAATAATTATGTTCATTGACAAGATACATCTGAGTAAAAAATACAATATTTTTAGCCAGAAACCATATCTAGAGAGAATAGCGAATAATACATGACATTGCAAGATATTAAATAAACAATTTAAAAAGATCTTTTAATTTATAATATATATATATATATATATATATATATATATATATATATATATATATATATATATATATATATATATATATATATATATATATATATATGATTTTTACAGAACGATTAACGCCATCAACATAATACTCATTTTTCCCCTGCTTTTATTTTTTTATGGGTTACAATGGCCACTCTCATTTACAACTGACCTAATAAAAGATATATAAAAAAGAGAAAATATATATAAATAGTAAGTAAGGTTTAATAAATTATTTTTATTTATTATTTTACTATCACTTTATTTTTGACAAAAGGTTTAAGTTAAAGTTTTACTTTGAATACAACAGAAAATTACAAAACATTTTCTTTCTTTTGCTTCCCTCATTATCTGTAAGTGAAAGAGTGAATCTTTCTCTGTAATTTGGGATAGAAAAATGACTGAAACTTTTCTGTGTTATCCTAACTAACGAAAATATAAAACACGATTTTATATTAAAGAGTTTGTTACAAAGAAGTCTATAATGAAATAAAAGATTTACTTTTAATTTATTATTACAAATGAATACATTTTAGGAATAGTTAAAATTATATATACACATAAAATTGCTAACTCGTGCTTATCTAAAATAATAGTTCTTAAAATAATGCTTCTACAAGGATCTTCTTACAGTAATCATTACTTATAAAAATATCTTAAAGCTACTGTAAAAAATAAATAAAATAATGTTAAAGCTGTATTGGGAGAAAAAAGATTATAATCAAATTTTCAAAAAAATAAGTAGTTTCAATCAGATTCTACATTTGAAAACATTAGTTTGAGCTACAGAACTACAAAAAAATTTTAGTATTTGGTATTTTAAGAAGAAAAAAACAACAATTAACACCGGTATTTAATATACTTTCGACATTATTATTAATATAAAATATAAAAAAACAATGAAAGTATAGATATGAAAGTGAATGTGGAAATCAAAAGTAATGACAATACACTAGAAGATGGAGCTTATAACTAATGATGTAACAATAAATGATCTTGATTCTTTCTAGCTTTTATGATTCAATTGTCAATAACAAGACAAACATTTAATGGACACAGGACCATGGTGTACATTTGTGCAAGTTATGTGGGTTACAAATGTGTTTTATTACAAGGGGACCAAGACACCAAGATAATCAATAAATTTATTTATGTAAATCAAAATGCTTACCTTTGCAAATCACTTTATTGTTAGATAAATCTTTTGAGTTTAAATGTTCTTTCATTTAAAAAAAGAAAAAAATACTTTTTATCAGTCTTATTGTGCCAATTGCATATGCATCAAATTTTAAGGCTAACACTTGAAATATATTACTTATATAACAGTATGATATTATTTTGTCACAATAATTAATAAACTTATCTCCATAAATATTTTATTTCACATCATTTTATTGTTAGAAACACATTCTGATTGTAAATATATATTTTTTAATTTTAATACAAGAGGAACACTTTTTTACTGAGAATTATTGTGACAATTGCTTGAGCCTCAAAATATATTGTATATATACTCTACCTTTGCAAAAAGCACAACAGGCCAACCCTCTTTTATCACTATAATTAATAAAATTTATATGTAAATTAAAATGTCATTAAAACATGCAAAACTCTCCATACAGTAGTGCCACTCAGTGCAAACCAGAGTAATTAATGGATATGAAAAATCCCTATCTAGTGCCTACTCATCCAATATCCCTAGACTAGTATTACTCTAGCCTGCATTGGGTGTCACTACTCTATGGAGAGTTTTGTTTGTTTTAATAAGTTATGAGCAAGCATAAGAAATGGTAATCATGTGATGTTTAATGGTTAAATAAAAATGTTTAAATTTCACAAGCGTTTTTATTTAAATATTTTAATTTATATAAAAAGTAACATCACATTATTATTATTATTATTATTATTATTATTATTATTATTATTATTATTATTATTATTATTATTATTATTATTATTATTATTATTATTATTATTATTATTATTATTATTATTATTATTATTATTATTATTATTATTATTATTATTATTATTATTAATTTCTTTAAAAATAAAACTTATTTTCAAAGTGAGGCTTTATGATTATAGGAATACTGCATGATAAACTTGTATCTCACACAAGACAACTGTGGGATCGATTTTAGAAGCCCATTGATCAAAGCCTGCCATTCTACCACTATTCTAAACTGAAATACATGTGAATTCTATAAAATACCATTGATAGAAACAATTTTATCATGCATAATTCCTATAATTATAATACCACACTTTGAAAAAAGTTTTATTTTTAAGAAAATTAATATTAATAGTTTTTCTCTTTTTCTTATTATGCTGTATTATCTATTTACATAATTTACAAATAAGCTTTTTCTAGTTTTAATTATGATATTATCTTTTTTGTATCATATTATCTTTTTACACATTTTACTAATTAACTTTTACTTGAATGTGGACTTGGGTTTGTTCTCTAGTTAGAAACTCATAATTAATTTATAAACCATACTACAATCCAAATCTATGAAAAACAGAATGAATAAAAGTCATAATTTTTAAAAAAGATATTATTGATTCTTAATAAATTTCATGATAACACTATTATTTACTGTAATTCTCTTTATTGTAATAAAACCTCTACATGATTGAACTATATTAATGTCTAAAAATGTATCTAGAGGAACAAATCAACTGTTAGATTTATTGTTATTGATATAACATATGAATAAACAAAATAAAGTGCAAGAGATTTTAATGACTCTTAAAAAATTATCGAATAAACAATCTATGTATAGAAATTTATTGAATAAACAATATAAGCATGAAACTTTGAAATTTCTTTCTTTAAATAATATCTGGCTGAATCCCTAATTATCAAATTATAGAATAAATTATAACTCAATTGTTCCTAATTTTCTTCGTTGCTGAGCCAACTTTTTGTAATATCTGGTAATTAATGAATATACTCAAAGAAAATGTACTTTTTTATCATTTTTAGATTTGTTACTATCTAGCATATTGTCAATATATTTAGTATATCATATTCATGGTATACAGTAGTGTGAATAAATGTTTCTTTATATCAGTGTTTAATTAATATTTGATTAATTTGTTTAACAGTTCATGTATTCAATTTTAATTTAAAATTTTAAATTAAATATTCAAATAGTCCATTTCTTTGAAATGGGTAGAATTGGTTTCTTTTTTTATTAATAGAAAAAATTGTCATTAACTATTGCACATGCATACCCATTTCAAAGAAATGGGCTATTTGAATATTTAAATTAAAATTTTGAACAAAAATTCAATACGTGAATAATTAATAAAACATTGGTTAAACTCTAATATTAAAAACCATTTAATCATACCACTATATGCCATGAATATGTTATAGTAAGTATATTAGTAACATGTCAGGCAATAACAAAGCTAAATATTAAAAATACTATTTTTCTGTTAGTATATTCCCTAATTATCAAATAAATTATGATATGTCTAAGCATTAAATAAATTAAATAATAAAGACATATAACTATTTTTCTATTTTTGTTAATAGACAATGTGACCAATTTATGTGTAGGAGGTTCCAAATTACATTACATACATTTTTAAAACATTTATTTTAACAAGTTGGTGATAATGAAAAGAAAGATTTATGTTAACCATGTTATTTAAAAGTACCCCAGTTTGATGATTCTAATGAAATATAAAAGTTACATTACTAAACAATGTGAGTACAAAAACTTTAAATATTGGACTATATATATATATATATATATATATATATATATATATATATATATATATATATATATATATATATATATATATATATATATATATATATATATATATATATATATATATATATTGTAATGGAACGTCTATTAGGCATTCCATTAAAATTAAAGAATGAAGAAAAACGAAATTATTCCAGTTATATTTAAATAAATTGTTTAAATGCACTTCCAGCTAGCTATACATAAAACAAATCTAAAATCATGCAAAGCAATGAGATCTATTTTTATAATTTATTTTCAAAGATGATGTGAATAACTAATCA